>JABSMS010003939.1:0-16253 GCA_018902275.1 Aleiodes sp. PSUC_FEM 10030003
TTTAGTATAACGATGAAATTCACCAAAATGGAGGAAAGTCAAAATATTATAATAAGGGATTTTTTAAAAATTCATAAGATAGAAATTTATTCAGTGGATTTAACTGGATTTAGAATGACGAGTGATAAAAATTATTTTTAATCACGAGTTAAATTTTAAATTCAATAGAATGAGCTAATTTCTTTATGCAACCAACCGTTAAATGCGATTATGATGGCGCTTGGCAGAGTGAACGACTGAATAGGTATTCTACGATAATAAAAAATTGAATGCTCCCACCCGTCACACTCCTGCCTGTCTGCCAAAGATATAATTTTAATCGCGGAACCATTGTCGTTATCAATTCACTAAAAGTATCAAACATATTCACATGGTAATTTATTTTTAAATTCGTCAATTCCAGAGTGAAAGGAGAATGCAGCATTATCTCATAGATTACTAAGTCTCAAGTTTAATGACTGAATATTATTTATTCTTTTTTCATTCATTCATGCAGAATGAAAAAAATCCATTCATCGAAAAAATTCATAATTCCAAATAGAACATAAAAGAAGTAAGAATTAATAATTTTCCGGGTTATTAGATTCGCGATTGAATAACAAAACTTGAATCAAGATTCCATCTTAATTTAATCTCTAAAATCTTGCCTTAATATTTCTTGGAAAGGAATAATTTCAAATTTTTTGTTTGTCTCATTTCGACGTAGAAATATTCCATTAAATATTTTTCCCTCAGGTTTAATTAAAGGAGAATACCTAGAGAAGAGTCCTATATAATTAAGTTCCAACAGTATTTATCTAGAAGACAGAAAAGATGATTAAATACAAACGTATACACTATATATAAATGAAGCCAATACAATTCTTTATTAAATTTCGTAAATTAACTTTCTCCATAATTAAAGCCAGTCACGAAATTGATGTTTATTCAACGAATCTATTGTCTCTATTCGAGGGGAAAAAACTTGAAACTTAAAATCCATATTCAATCGAAGAAGAAAATTGATGGAAAAAAGAAACGAATCCCAATAAACTGAATCAAAGAAGCAGATCAATACAGATATGACGTTTGGTTATGAGAATAACTCCTTTATCTCTTACTCATGAATTCTCGTTCCACATTTTTCTTTTTTCAGTCTTGTGTTCACCTCTCCATGCAAATTTTTGGATTCCCCCGAGGGTATGATATTAGAGTTGTGCTCTGAAAGCCATTTTTTAATATCGAGAACAGTTGCCCGATCACGCTTTTCAAGCTCTCCTTCGTTCAATCCCCTCAACTCTTCAACTTCTTTTTTTCTTTCTTCTTTTCTTTTATCATCCGCTGGACCCAGTGCCGCGCAACGTCGTATTCTTACGCCTGGCCGAATATCAATTTCTGTTGTCAGCATTTTCTAATCAAGCCTACAGCCAAGTATATTCCGATCACCCTCACATTGGCAAAAATTAATGAATATTTGTCTTTCATATTACGCCTGTTTTAATTATGATTTATCATAACAACGTGAGGCCCATCGTGAGTTCAATTCTATTGTTATAACAGTGCTGCGAGAAATAATTGCCATCCAATGATTACCACCCAAAGCGAAAGGTAGAGAATTAGTAATTTCTCGGCTCTGTTATATATACGAACCAGACAATCTTTTCATACTATGAAAGGAGAAGTCAGTGGCATGCAATATCGAGAAAAGAATTGAGGTAGTCAATCCAGGCGAACGTAGAGAACGCGCGTGGATGGTTCTATAATAAAACAAGAGAGATGCAGAGAGAAGAGTCGTCGTTGAGTACAATAGAAACAACAGAGACTCCAGCCGCGATTGTCTCCAACTGGATGAGAAGAGGCTGGATCTTCTCCCGGTTCTCCTTCTTCTCCTTCGTTCACTTCCAATGTGCCAGGTATATCACTGTGGGCTTTGATTAGCATCTTCCACGCACCCCTCAACCATTTTTCGTTGTCTCGACTGAAATAATAACACCATTGAAAATACTCCAATGAGAAAGAAAACGATACAATGGCACGAAAAAAAGAGACATTTTTCGGATAATGGGGAATTTCAACCACTCTTCGTATTTTCATGGATATCCCATCCTTTTCTTGATTGAGATAACAGTGGAGTGGTTAACTCCGTGTTCATTAATGGGAAGACGATGTCTGCGAATTTACGAGTGTTACTACTTAGTTCGATAAATAATTATAGTGCAAATTCATGATAAATAATTTTTTTTTATTAATTGCTTCTGGAGCCCTGATAAATCTGATCAATAATTCTTTTATTATTACGACTGCAGCCTTCAAGGCCAAATAGCTGACAATTCCTGATGTCACAATTTTTGTAAGATACACTTACGCCCTTTTGACTCTACGTATAAAAAATAGATCGTCCACTTGATGGAGAGGAGATGAGCACCGACTCTAAGAGAGACCCTCGGGTAAAAAAGTGTCGACATAGTTTCGTATTATCATTTCTATCTCTTTTCATACATATACATTCAGCTCTTCGGAATATGTTCTTTCGTGTTCACCCAACAAACAGTCCCATGAGCAGTAGTGGAAGAGCCAAAATTTATGCTCCCGCTCATTCTTGTCGTGCTTTGTATGCATCCCTCTATGAGAGAGTCCCGGGCAAACCCACCGCGTTTCTACAGTACTACGGCATCATCCGGGCACCTGTCTCGCGGGATTCTCGGATTCTGAATTCTGGGCTTTAACCAAGCCTCCACCATCCACCCCTCACTCATTCCATTTTACACGGCTACGTATACACGTTTGCCTATCGTCAACGCGTTACCCACGGACTTTACTCTGTCGTCGGGTGCAGTTTTGCACAGGGGAAAATATATATACTTGTACTATTCCCTTGGTTGTATTCTCCAGACATTTCACGAGCGCCCGTTTTGTTACTCCTCAAAATTATGGATACGAGAGAGTTGGGGAAGCGAATTGTTTGCATCTGCATATTTATATGTATGCATGTGTGAAAAGGTGGCGTTACGTGCTCTGTAAAAAAACTTGTTGAAAATATCCACACTGGTTTAACTCCTGAACTACTTTCGGCGAAATTTTCATCCGTGGGAAATTATGAACAAATGGCTATTTAATTTGTGCACGGTCGAACTACGTCTAACAAAAAGCCAGCGTCAAGGTTTTCTCTAATTTTGAAAGCTGCAATTTTTTATTTTTAAAAAAATGAAAAATTGCAGCTTTCAAAATTATTTTCTTCAATCGGAAAACTGTAAAATCAAAAACATGTAAGTACGGAGATACGTCTCTTTCATTCTGAAATGTAGCATGTTTTGCATTTACGCCCCTTTGTGTCTAAGGCGACGATATCAATTCCGATCAAGAAAATTCTCGGTGTAATTTTTTTTCCCGAGAATATTACAATTTATCCCTTACAGGTTTCTCAATGAAATTCTGAAGATTGTCCCAAGAATTTTTTAATCATTGACATGCAAATTTTTCCTGCGTCAACAGGTCCTTCTTTTTCCTCCACTGTTGCGAAGTAAAATTTCCGAGTTTCCTTCCACGTAGATAATTCTATTCTGTTTTCCTCACAGACACAAAAAGTTAGAAATTCAACACAAGTCTTACGAAAACTAATATGTCCATGTGAAATTTGAATATAAGCTCCACTTTGTGACTTGTTATTAAACCCCTAAACTCGCCACGAACCGGCGTTTTGTACTCTCGCAGCATAATCCCCTATTTTATTTGTTTCATAACTACAAACAATAAACAACTAGCAAAATAATATTGCATAGGAATTCTCTATAATGAAAGATCTCTCTTCACTTTTCGTAGCGATGTATTTTGTCTAATTTCTATTTTTTGAAGCGTAAATTAATTCCTTAGCGCTTTAAATTTCCGTAATTAACCCATTTTCACAGTAGTATATTTTTGTTATTTCCATAAGTTCCCACTTTATGAAAATGGTTGAACGAATCGAGGAATTAATGAAAGGAATATTTCGAATTCAATAGGTAATTCCCATACAATTCGTTACTGAGTGACTTATTATAAAACTGAGTTTACGCATCAGTGAAATCTAATAATAAATGGGAAGAAAATATCCAAACGAATAATTTTCCATTAAAAGTATGCTGATGTAATTGTTTGCTTGTTCATAGTTTTTATTGCTGACACAAGAAACTAATAAACATTTTCTGCTCGTAATTAAAACCAGGTAAACGAAATGAACAATTTACTTTTTCCTTTCTTCATTTTTCATAATTTTACTTGCGAGTTTTTTTTTACACAGATGCTAGGGCAAGAATTTGTAATATGGTTTATAACGTAGAAACACGTTTTAAAAATATATCAGCATAACAAGAACACTCTGTTGTAGGGAAATACAAAGAGAGAGGAAGAGAGTAGGAGTAGCAAAAAAAAGAAAGGGGGAATTACATAGAAACGACTCGAGCACGGAATGCCACGAGACGATGGTCGACGAACACGTAACAGCAATCATTTTCCCGATACTCGTAGGGTGTTTAAGCCGTCGCGCCACTGGCTCTGTTGAACGCACGTCGATTAACAGCACCCACAATCACCCCTTTTGCCTCTTTCGATCTATCCCACTTCACGGATATTTACTCAGTCTGTCGATTACTTCGATGTACTGAACTGATTACAAACAATCATTCAGGATTGCGAGACTTCCAGTTGTTCTCGTTGATGAATTGCGATAAACTTTCATATTTCTTTGGGAGTGAAAGATGTCTATCAACGATTCTTCAATTCTTGATGAATTTCTTCCAGATTTTAGAGGATTGATCCAAGAGCGCTGTTGACGATTCGCTCAAACCGATTTTGAGACTCATGTCAAGTCTATTTCGTGGCTTGAATCAAGCTTTTCTTCTATGGGTGCAATAGGGTGAAATTTAAATGGGATAGCTCAACACTAACGATTATCGTCCGGTTATACAAGCAATTGCTTGTGTTAATCGTCCAGTTGGCTGTAGTACGGTGGAAGCTAATAGAAAACTCGATAGACTTATAACTGCAGCCGGAACCACTAAGTGGATTAAGTTCAGCGATAGGTCAATGCAAATGATAGGCTTTTTTTCCCTATCCGTTAATGGATATCATCTCGTTGATGATCTATTAGCAGGGAAATAGGTCAATCGAACATTGGCTGCTGGGCTTGGTGGTTCGCTTAAACTCTCCAGCTTACTAACCAAAACCTCCTGTCCCTTTTTCCTATCTCTGTCAGGTTAGTGCACTTTCTCTGTATCTCTCTCTCTCTTTCTCTTTCGGTATACTACTGATAATACCGTTTGTTGGTGGATCACTTTGGCTATCGCACCATGCAGCAGCAGCTGGAGTTACGGCCCATCGAGCCTGTGTGCTCTCGAAAGCTTTTACGATCTTCGTTAGAGTCTGCATCACTACCCTCGCTACTGTGTATATGACTAACGATGAACGTGTGCAACACATTTCACCGTGGATAAAATTGCTATGCTACCGTGATCGACATTAATTGAAAGGAAAACTGTGGTGGATGCTGCTTGATTGAAGGTAAATGAAATACAGTGTTTATGTTGAATGAAAACTATAAACTGTTAAAGAAGTGTCTTAGAATCAAACACAAGACACAAAATAGCGTTATGTGCCTCAAATTGAGACGTTGAGATCTGTTTTATCGAACATCAGACACTTTAGGTGTCTGCAGGAAGATTAAGACGTTTTATTCATCTGAAAATTGAAGACATTTAATTTAGTCGTGTAAGGTGTCTGATTCTAAGATGTGGCGACAATAAAATATTTGAGATTTAAAAAGACACAAAAAACCAAGATACCGTGTCTTCGTTTTTGAATGAAAATAATAGAGAATAATCTCAAATTATTATCATCAATAAATACAAAAGTTGGGGTAATTCGGAGATGAAAGAATTTTTCAAATTATGATCTCTATTTTTGAGCAATTTTTCCAACTTTACCTTCTTGAAAATGCGTCCATTTAAAGTGTATTAAAAAGAGCGCATAAAGTGACTAAAAATTACTATCAAAATGTCTTAAATTCAAACACTTTTTTTACAGTGTATTTCCGATGCTACTGACACCTTTTTCTTCGTGAAAATTTAGTTCCTCTCTAAAAAACCACATGGCGAGATTTGATAGACCTGCGATAATCGTAATCGAATATATCGGGATCCCATGATGCTTCAATTTCATCGGTAGAAAATTTCGTGGGATTATTTCCAAACTCACAAAATTGACCTTTCATATCATGCGCGCGTCACGGTCTCGTACATACAAAATTTTGCATCACCAATGTCAGAGTTATTGACAAAGTCATAGCGGTTCTGCTTGAGTTTATTCTGCTGAGTCAACGGCTGGAAATAGAATCTTCAGCGCACGATTTCAACAATCATTTCACTATGTCAAGTAGAAATAAGTTCATCATTGTTTCAATGCAAATAATTCCTCGGGAATTATTTAACGAGAATTAATTCTTTACACTTCGTGATTTTCTTCCGTTGTTTTCAATGTAGATCGCATTAATGAGTAACCTTGAAGATTCTCGGTGAAACTGAAGCTAGAACCCTGTATAATTTTGACGATACAATCACGGAAACCCGATACTCTACTGAGGTCTTAACTGCTTCAGCTTCCTCCACGTCTTTGTAATTCTCTCCTACTGTACTGTAATATAGAACAAAAGGGAGAAAGGAGGTATTTGACATCAGTAGGATCTTGCCTTTGATTATACCAGCCATTATTGCAAGTTGAATACGTTTAGATCTACCAGAAACATTCGAAAACAAAAACTCCAACAAATATGCTAATTGATTCGAAAATTGACAATAAATAAAGTTTAAGAAAACACGGTCGAGTTTAGTATGTAGAGTTAGAGAATAGTACCCAAGAGTTTACCAAGATTGTTGGCTTGGCTAACTTCAGTTGTGCACTCACATTCACCGATGGTTCCTACTATAATCCGCTACAAATCCAATTAACAAAGTCGTTTACTTATCTAAATGAATTTCTTGGGGTGTATCGTACTGCGTCCGTATTCCCAGCACAGACTATTAGAGATTAAGAGAGAAAAATCTATCGCTATAGATGCACATGATTTGAGTTGAAGGCGAAACTTTATTTGCCAATTTAAAAAATTGATTTTCTAATCCATTTTTAATTTTTATCCGACTGTTGTATTAATTTGTGATCGTGATCAACTCAACGACACCGAGCCCACATAATTCTTCCTATGAAATTCATTCGAAAATGGCAACGAGTTTTTCAACATTCCACATTATTCAATAACGCTCCAGCTAATGCACCTGAAATAACCCTAAATTATCATCTCACGATCTCAATATACCGATAACGTGTGATACGATAACGATCAACGTGTAAGTATGGTTTTTCCCAAGAGAATCGGTAGTCAACGTACAACACAGGATATTGATTATGCCCCATTAGGGATCTGGGGTGCATGTACTCATAGGGGAATTTCTGCGTTGCGGATGCCAAAGTAGAGAGTATACCGAAAGTACTATGACTTTTGCCTTCCACTATGTACGAGTTTCGGGGGCTTATCAGTCACGATAAAACGCGCATTCGTACACGTGTACGTAGCACTACGCGACGGCTACACGTTTTCGAATGAATTATGTTTGTAACGCGTGCTCCAGCCACACCCCCAGTGAGGCCACATTATGTGTCGTTCTAACTCCATACAATCTCCCTACTTTTTCTTTCTAGTCCGCCATCTCAACTGTTGGATATGTAGATCAATTCAGTTAATTGTGCTTCAATTTTGTGCTTCAGACGTACATTACTACATAACACATGCTTGAGTACTGAAAAGACTGACGCCACTTGAATGCTCTCAGAAAATGCTTGGATAATCTCTCTGTAATTTCAATTTCTTTTGTTACTCCCGTTTTTCGTCCATTCATACTCTTTTCTCTTTCGTAAGTTCTTAGGTTACTTTATTAAAATTTCTTTTATTCTTTTTCTCAACTCTTTCATTTCTACCCTACTCACAAATACACAGAAAGCGGGAATATTACACGGCGTAGTTAAGTACAAATGTATTTGTGCCAAGAATACGCGTGCGGCATCTCATTCCATTTGGATGCCATAAATAATCTTGGAACATGGATATCAAAACACCTACTAGTATAGCCAAGCCAAGTGTGAGACACATACATTGGCATTGCATTGTGCTGAGGAAAGGAGCCCAATGTACATGAGGGATCAAGGCCATTCTACACAAATTTAAAAGAGAGAACTGAAGGGCAATGAGGAGGAGGAAGGGAAAGAATGAAAAGGCTTTTTTCTTCTCATGATAAAGAAAATGAAGAGAATGAGAAACCCTAGAGCTTGTGTCACTTGAGTGTGCGTGCTGGCTCACGCCTTTTGAGGATAATTAGGAGCTGATTTTTTTTATTTTTTTGGAATTTTACTCAGTTAGCATAAGCGCTGTGAGCTCGTTTTAATTTGTTCCCTTGCCTCTATAAAAGACAAGAGAGGTTAATTCTGTGAGTATGGTGAATGAGGAGGAGTTTCATCACGGGTGCAGCTACTGCTCGTTTATCCTTTGTTTCATCGTGATGAATGGAATTTTTAGCATTTTAGCATTTGCGTTCTACATTGTCTAAATTTTGTAGTTTATTAAATTTCTTAGATTCGCTCGATCTTTATAGCGTCGTACGATAATTTGTGTTTTTTTCTTTCTTTGTTCACGTTCTTCTTCCTTTTCTTTCATTTTGGATGGAAGTTTTCAGAATCATGACGAGGAAAAATAAAGAAGTGACATGCAAATATGTCTCGTGATACCAAACAATTGTGAGTGGTTCGAAATGTTCGATGGAATTATACTTGCTTTTTGGCCGTTACTCCAACAGCTGTAGAACAGCCACATTTAGATAATTTTTTAATCTTAAACATAGAGGCTATAAAAACTTATAAAAAAGATGTTTTACATAATGAAACGCCACACTGCCACGAAAGTTACATTGCGTTACGTTGCACCTAGGGAGGAAAGAAGTCAAATTCGACAAAAAGTTGCCTCCAAATTTCCAAATTTTTGTCGAAGTTGACTTTATTTCTTGCGTCGTGTATACAATATTTTTTTGTTTCGAGAGAGGAAAGAACTACGTTTCCCAACCGAGCGGAGGAATGAAAATAGAAAATTTCTCATGATATTCGATAATTGTTATTTTCTTGCAATAAAGTAAAATAAGCTCTGGAATACCGACAATACAGAAATATTTTTAACGGTTAGTATTAGTAATGAAAATACCGGATCTTTGCCGTTCAAAACGTGTCAGTTTATGTTCATTTTTATGGTCGGTGATTGCAAGGTACGTTAAATAACTATCGACCGATCGTCCTCAGCTCTGTCGTAACCGGATTGTATGAACGCTCCAGGAGAACTTGGCCCCGAATGGTACGTTGTACGCTCATGCTTCAGGTACAAACTCTATTTTTCTTCCGTAAAATAAAACGTAAAGACTTTTACACCAGTGATCCTCCTTGTTCCACTATTTTTTCATTCTTCTTGTTCATTGTGACACCATGAAAGCTATATCTAATTTCATCCTACCAAGGTAAAAACAACGTCATCATTATGTTCACGGTAGTGTCATAAATATTTCACGCGGTTCTCATCTTTCTTCACAATTTTTTCCTCTGAAGCCTATGTACAACACAATTTCAAATGAAATACAGTAAAGACGATTCGACACAGCACAAACCTCGAGTTTACCGTTTTAACATTATAGGAAATAAAGGTATAACATATTTATATCCATACCAATAATGATTTATCATGGAATATCCATACGAGTGCAGTATGTCTTAATTCTTTTTAATTTCTTCCACCTTCATCTTATTCCATATTGTTTTTATTTTCCATATATTCTTCAACGATTGTTTATGCCGTTAGAACGCGTGAATATACCACACACATACACTAACCAATTTCAAACCAATGGAAGCGAAAGATATAACGGGACGAGAAGTCGGCAGAGTTTAAAAGTTATTCCCGCACGGAAATCTTCCAGGTATATCGATACCAAATGCGCAAGACGGTTAGGGATCAGTGGCCTACATCTGTATATGTGTACGCGGCATTTCTCTCCAACTGGTCATATCGACATATTGCATTGTAACCCAGTCGATATATATCTATATACACGTCTATGTACTTGAGAATTGTGACCAAGCATTGGGATAGGGCTTTTGGTTACTTTGGCTAACATGAACGTTAGAAATGTCTCTCATTGCAGGCCAGTCACGTGTGTATGTTCAGGCGAGCAAAAAAGAAGTCGAATACTCACAGCGTGAAACGAGTTGGGAGTTCGAGTGCAACATTCAAGTGCATATACGATTTCAAAGCGTGCAGGGGTCTCCATCACTGGCATTGCGGAAGACCATTGACTGAATATTGGAACTTGCCGGTCTTTCTTTATTCTTAGTTTTCTTCGCTTTCCTTACTTCCTTGAGATGCTCAGTCTCTCTCTGTTGCACTCACGAGTTGCATGGGATGAGATAAACATACTGGCTTGTAAAGGTAAATCACATACGTGCTTGAGCACATAGCCCGTATGGTCACACATAAATACTTAAGAGCGAGGGAAATAGAGTTTTCTGATGTTTTTTGTATTTAAAAGGACATTCTACCTGCTGGAGGAGACATTTCAGTTCTCAGATTTTTGAGGATTTTTATTCTATTTGGCTCGAGTCTGAATTCTTCTAGTTCACTCAGAGATTTAACTTGATACTTTGATGTTACATTCGCCGCCGGAATGTTGATGTAGTTTTGAATTATTTTAACATTATTATTGTTTCTTTCGCTTATCATTTCGAGGTCCATCACTTTTCAGCGAAAAATCGGCATGTGTTATTCTTGTTGTCAGAAAACTCACTTAGATGTAGAAAATTTACTTCGCTTCAAAAAATTTGATCAAGTGCAATGTCGAGATTGTAATAAATTCAATAATGACGAAGATCTCTGATTTTCGTTGCTTTGCAAATACTTTCGTTCTTCCTTTTTTAAATATCTCTTGCATCTTTCTTTCACCTTTGTCATAATGGAATGGAGTGTAGAAATTGAGGAGTGAGTGATCCCTTTGCCGAAAGGAAGTTTCTCGATGAAGCATGCTTGTTCCAAGTTTTCACACGAGTGACTCCATGTCACTTCGGGTATAGGTGAACACGCAATGTCGACGTCCTCGTACTTCTCGCAACCGATATCCACTGGCGACATGGATCGCGTTTCGTGGCTACCAAGATTTCAGGGGATGATATGCTCTGCAGGGAACTCCAATTATAAATTCGTTCATTCCACATGGTTGCAGACAAAACTCACCGGAGATTGTTTGACCTATATGAATTGATATAGTTATCCGAAGAGATTGAAAGTGTAGAGCTGATGCATTGGGAAGATTTTTCGAAAAACCAATCCATTCCAATAGTTGAAATTCATGATTTTTCACAGATTATGATTTCCATTTAGATATTATTCGTGGTTATACGAAATGAGACATTTTCAACTGATTGAACGAGATAAAATATACTCAGAATTTTGAGCAATTTTCTTCACAAGGATAATGGATTGAATCACGATGACGGTGTCTCAGTGGAGTGGAATTGTCTAAGTCCTAATTGCGTTCGTAATTATTTAGGTCTCATTAGTGACATGAAATTTTAAACCTTGAAAATGAGATTACATTCTAAGAATTGGGTCATATACTTTACCGAGGATGATGAGGAAGGATCAGGAGTGACATGAAGTCACTCCAATTAAACGGAAATACTAAAGTATATGTACTAATTTATATACTATGAATACAGATCTATGTTATCCTAAATTCTAACGAACGGATCTTAACACAAACTGATGAGCACGATTATCGTTCTTGTGTAACATTGATGAATCCTCATTAATACTACATCCCAAACATTCCGTTATGTTTGTTTATCGACCGGTGGATATATATAACCAAAGTCCGCTAACAGTTTCTGTTTCAAACTTCCTGAATGACTACGTCGTAATAATCCTACTCCAATTATGTCCATTCTAATTTGAACACGCGGGATACGCATTTCTATGATACGGAGTTTTCACTTTGATAGAAATGAATATTATACAAATTACTGTAATATTTTCTGAGTATTAAATGTCTTTCTATCAATGTAATGAAGCAAAGCAAGAGAAAAATGCTAATGTTAGTACAAAGTCAGACAGTTGTAACATTTTCTGCAATTTCTGTTTTTAGGAATTGGAATCAACCGTATCGAAAGAACAAATACTTATAAAAAAGAATATCAATATAATTTATGGGAAAGCATGAATCCATCGGATTTTTTTGACATCGGAAAATTTTTGGATTCTTTTTTCTCCGATGAATAAATTTTTAAAAAATATTTAAAAAAATGTGCACATATAGGAAATTTAAGAAACTATAAGTGCAATTTTTTAAATAATTTTTTTATTATAATTTGTTTGTTTGAAAAAATCCTTTTCCGTTTGCTAATAATAAATATAAATAAGCGTAATTGAGGGTATTTTTTTGAAACAGCTTTACAGACTCATTCATTGAAAAAAAATCAAACAAAAAATCTACAAGTGTTCTTTCAAGTTTTATCAACACTTTCAAATTTTTTTCAAAATTTTCTCTTGTGCTGCGTATTCATCATAATAAAATCGGAATAATTGTTGCGAACAAGTGATGAAAATTCCATCACAGAATTTCGAGTTAATCCAACCTGACCATCCCCCGCGATTTCCAGTCATATTATTTTGAACGAAATTATTAATTTATCCCGAAATCGAATAAGAGTTTGAAGTTGAACGTCGTTCAACATCAGATTTGAAATTCATTGAAATTTCAAACGAAGACACGAAAATTTTAATGTACTTCCACGCGTCTCAAAACTCCAGTCGATTGACAATTTAAGTAAAAGTGAAGTTTAATTTGCATGTGATTAAACTTCATGTCAAGTAGTATTCAGTGACATAACATTCGAATTCAATGAATGATGAGTTGATTCCAATTAATTCTTCTTCACTCGTGATGAAGAATCATTATCTTGCAAGTGAAATTTGCATTCTGAGCTCCGCGATAATTCTAAAAATCTACACTCGAATAACTCAACTATCGAAATCTGTAATCCTCCAAGTGAGCCGAAGTGGGAAGGATCTAGAATATACATTAAAAAAAGAGTAATTGTTAGAGACTGATTTTCTGATTGAATCTCCTGGAAATAATTCACGATTGTTGGGGAAAAACCGTTGGAAGAGTGTCTCTCGTTAGCTTCATTCGAGCGTCGTAGAGCGAAAGCAGGATGGAAGGATCTCTGTTCCCATTCCCTTCTCCACGTTATCTCAATTAATTTCTATCCCTGCCCTCCTCTTCTCTCTCCAAAAGCTCTCATAGTATATAGAACACCTCTCCAGTTCTCACTTTCATAAAGTTCCAACATGACAAGCCCTTCATACTTGGGTATTTTATTTTTCATCGCTGCCTGCTTCATTTTTATTGTTGGAAAATTATTCAAGCCCTAACATGAATTTTTATACATTTCCCTTCTTTCCTTTCTCAGTCTGGTATTCAACTCCCACGTCCTTTCCACAACTTCGAGTTAATGTCAGTTGAATAAAGGCGAGGGGCATAGATGAGAACAGGGGAACTAATCAAGATTTGCGTTATCGCTTTGGTAAAGTACAAGCCTAATGAATAGCACAAGGTATACGACGCGGAAAGCGCACAACCTCACAATGTGTAAGACTGTGTAACAGTCTCTCTCTGTCTTTGTTTATTCCCGTGACAAAAACGACAAAGCAACTGAGCCGTGCGTATACCACATGCGTCATGCTTTCATGTATATGTGTGTCCATGTTATCATACTAATATGGTGTGGTGGAAGTTCTTACATTTGATTTTACGCAGTATTGTGGCACTACAAAAGCGGAATTGTTTGTATACATTCACAGCACGCTCATCACGTTGTGTATGTTCACATTAGCTGCATTGTAGTTGTATTGAGTAGACTTGGGTGTCACTGATTGTATCCAACAAATGTCCCGTTGAATTGAATTAGAAAAGATTGATTTATCTCGTGATACCGATACCTTTATTATGTTGCAATGATCGTGTTAGGATTTATTGGGAGATAATTCTTTCATATATAACATGTAAGTAGTTATGATAATGAGAATTATCACCGACGAGGTGGTCGAGCGGTCTGAGCTTTATGATCAGTTTTCCGCCCAGTTTCTAATCACAGAATGATTCATTCATGAATAATGATGACAGACTCAGTCTTGAGACAAAATTCAAAGGAACAGTAATGTACGACATGATAAATAGGGGAAGATGCTGATAGATGATTCTTCGGTGAGTATTGATTAATTTCAGAAGAGTCACTGTAAGAGCAAGTAGAGCATGATTGAGTTTGTTGGCA
Source organism: Aleiodes sp. PSUC_FEM 10030003 (assembly GCA_018902275.1). Taxonomy (NCBI): domain Eukaryota; kingdom Metazoa; phylum Arthropoda; class Insecta; order Hymenoptera; family Braconidae; genus Aleiodes; species Aleiodes sp. PSUC_FEM 10030003. Next base: position 14,419 of record JABSMS010003939.1, read on the forward strand.
TGAAGTTAAGCGAGAATCCAAACGACCGAGTCAACAGTGGAGAACATTTAACTTCAATAAACTCAAAGAGTTTGTTGTTTATTTCCCTGGAATCAACCAAGTTCTGGAGTTCCACTCTGCACTTGCATGGAATAAAAGAAACTTCGGAATGGCAATGGGAATTGATAAATTCACTGCATCAGTTCATTGATTATCTTTTGCAGTAAACTTGATTTCTCCTGGCCCTTTCTTTTCTGAGGATATACCGCGGAGAATAATGAAACCATAATTCCATTGCACTCAGATCAGTTTCATGGTATTTCCTATAACTTTCCTATGGCAAAAAGTTTTGGAGAATGAAGGAAAATACTCGATCAATAAAAATGAAATTCATCATGCCAATAAATATTCTAGTCCATCAAAACAGAGTCAAAATTCGTGTCGATATTAAATAAAAATCTGGCATCGATATTCTCTATAAAACAAAAAATTAATAATTTTACAATATTTTAATTCTCTGATGACTAAATTCTGAATTTAACAGAATTCATTCAAGATGATAATTATCTAATAAGAAAAATTAGAAAATGCATCATCCACAGGTCGAAGAAGAAATGCCTGATTGGTTAATGAATACTAATTTTTCCAGACTCAATAGCAATACGAGCTTTCATATTGCGGTCGCACGATAAAATCGCGGAATATTTCAAACGCAATTGGATTGCTTCAATGCCAATCTTACTCTGTATTAATTGACGGGAATATTCAAATGAATAAAATAATTACTAATCAATTAAAGTTACAAATAATTCTCGTCTCAAATGGAGTCCGACCGTCCGTTTGCGAGCTTCGCAATTTGAATAAAAAAAAATGATCACTCCCGACTTTAAAATTCCGAGTGACGAACATACTACGTCACAATATATAGATGGTTTATGGCAGGCCTGACGGCATCGTTTCATCCCCCACCCCCAATTTCTCTTTCACTCATATCACTTGGAATCAAAGCCTTCCGACGAACACGTGAATGAGGGTCAAATGCAGCAGGCGAACGGGTTGGAAAACGAGACTGAGTAGAAGCGAGCGAGAGAGGAGAGAGGGAGATGGCATCAAAAGGGGTTATGTAGACGGCAGGCAGTTTCAGGTATAGGCAATGTACCAAAATTGCTTTACCGTCGGTCCATTTACGAAGATGAAAAGCACTCCGTGCCAAATACACCGGGGTCTTTGGATTGTGCACTCTGTCTCTCTTTTGCCTAGACCAGAACAGTCCTGCCAGTAGCACACCAAACTAAAAGTACCCACAGCATCTGAAACCTTCGGCTGCCAAACTCGAGCTTCTTCCAACAACCTCCATATCCCCATCGCTCTTCTTTTTTAACTGTACATCATACTCCAACTTTATATACTTTTTCTTGAAACGATGAGGTACTGTTCAGATTCACTTTTGTTTGAACGCGGAAAAATTATGTATCTTATTATCAGTCAGGAAGTTTATTCAATTAAAATTAACAGTGAAGCGTAAAAATTGTTGAGGAGTATTCAAAAAATACAAATAGAAATGTGAACTTGAAAAAAACAACAAAAGTTGTTCATATGCCTATGAGTTATGATGCGAAAACAATTTATTGAAATATGTGGGACAAAATCACTCGATTGTATTAGGATAACTGCGTCACATTTCTGTTTATATATTTATGTTTTTAAGTCTACGGGCCATGTGTTTTATTTTCTTCTTCCTTTATCTTACTTATTTCCTCCGAAACAGAAAGTTCGTTATTTCATCTGTGACAAAGAGATCTGAGATCATTTTTCAGAAAAGTCAGTTGCACTGAGGTCAGCCAAGTGAGGACCTC
>JABSMS010003950.1:0-16251 GCA_018902275.1 Aleiodes sp. PSUC_FEM 10030003
TAATTAAATTTTTTAAAATTATTCCTCAATTTTTCTCTGCCCTTTCGTTCCCCTTTGTCATTAATTTCGGTTAAAAAAAAAATGGCAAACAATTTTCAATTATTATTAATCAATTATTCAAATACATAGTCACCCCCTTTTTCGCCAAAAAAAAACTCACTGCAAATCCACAAACAATTCAATTATTATGCTTTGTATCAATCAAAAAAACACTTTTAATCTCCTACACTTTTAATTTTTTTTTTTTTTCATTAGCGTACCGTTGGAGATGGGTTGGTGGAGCACTGCATGTAATGTGTTTGTGTGTATGTAAGTGTATATGTTTGTGTGTCGTTGTGCAAATTGGACATGAACACACCATTATTTAAATTTAAAATTTCATAATGATTTTTAAAAATTATTATTTTTTTTCAATTAATATTTTTCCTTCGAATTGTCTATAGCGAGGCAACACCAGCGTATCAGCTCAGATTTTTTTTTGTCAAGTAATCTCTAATTTTTATTTATTTTCTTCTTTTTTTACTTTTCATTTAATATTTACCTAGTAACAACATCAGAGACTCTTTAAGGACACAACTTATCCTGACGATACTATTATCACAGGCATTATTCTTTTTTTTTAATATAACTCTGCTAAACCATGACTATTAAATATTTCAGAAGTTTATACACTTTTATTTTATTTATTTTTTCTTTTTTCGATATTTTTTTGTAGATTATTATTTTTCTTTTTAATTACTTTTATTAATTTTCAATCACGCATACGCGGTTTCATGTATAGAATGTATAATTTATGTATATATGTGTATATAAAATTAAAGTTGAAGTAATTACCACATTAATACGTTAATCAATAGATCATAGGTGGTAAAATCATGGGCTTTTTTTAAAATAAAGTTTATTCTCGTTTAGATCAATTGAATTGGTTTTATTTGCCTGTTTTTTATACTAATCTCCGATACTTTCTTGTGTTAATTCTTTAATTTTTCTTATTGATGATTTCTAAAAAATTATTTCAAACGGCGTTGAGACACGCGTATGCATCTAGAATCTTGATAATTGCAAACGAAAAAAAAGGAAGAAACAAAAAATGAAAAATAATACTTTTCGCCTTTATTATTATGGTATATACATGGTAAATAGATAACACAGCGACCGTTAAAAAATTACGATACCGCGTTGCAAACATGTCGCGAAATTTGTGAGCTCAAGGATTTTTTTAAATTTTTGTCTTTTTAAAATTTTCAATCAAATTAAGGCTGGTTATGTAAACAACCCTAAAAATATTTTATTCATTTAATATGAATGGTATTACACGCGACTTTTTTATTTTTATCTGCACTTTTTTTTTCATCGTTTTAAGGGTCAGCTATTTATTTTTTTAATTATGTACATAAATAGAAGATGTTTAGGAAACTGTACTTTTTTTTAATTATTTGTTTTTTTAAATAAAATTTAGATAGATTAGTGTTTTCTATTATACCAAATATTTTTTTTTAGTTTTACGCGATTAAAACATTAGCAACGTTTTGTTTTTTTAAATTCCTGAATAAAAATTCCTCGTTGAACAAATTACATTTATTAAGATTAGTAGAGAATAATCATTCGCCCTAGCACCACGAAAAATCAATAACACACATTGTGTTTTGGTTTTATTTAAATGTTTCGTTAAATTGATAAAAAAATTTTCTTCGTATTTATTGGTGGACCGTATTTCTTTTTTTTTTTTGAAGCATCCTGAGTTAAATATTGTAACCATTTTGTGTTTTGTTCCGAATTAGAAACAATTCACAAATGGAAAAAAATTGTTTATCTTTAAATTTTCAAGTTGAGGGTACCAAATGGTTCAGGATAAAATAGTATCATCGACAAATCACTGGTAATTGGATAAAATAAAACTAAAAATGACGATAAAATAATTAAACTCTGTTTAGAATTTTCTAATAAATAATAAATTGCCGACTCAATTGCAACAATTTTCATTTGGAAGTCCAATTATATTATGATTGTTTAATTAAAAAATAATATTACTTAAATTTAACTTAAAAGAAAAATCCCCTCAACTAATTTATTATCCAAATCAATCCCATAATAATTCATCATCCTGATGTAATTTAAGGTATTGAAGAGATAATTTGAGCACAAAAATTAACGTTAAACTCATTGTTGAGATTTCAGTGAGTTTTTTTCCCTAAATTTAGACTTGTTTTTTCTTTAATTATTATTAATAGACAAAGGGGTAAAAGGAGAATGAAAAATCGTGCTCGAATGAGACTAGATTACTTTGATTTATAATCAATTACTTAAAATACTGACATGTCAAAAATGATGTGCAACGACCAATTTTTGACGGAAGGCCATTGTTATTTCTTTCTTCTCAAATTGTTTTCATTCCATCCTATTTTTTTCTTCATTAATTCAATTTCAAATTTTTTCCTAACTTTTAATTTTCTTCCAACTTCAAAATGAATAGCAGTACACGCCACCAATTGAATCAGCAATGCCGATTTATCTACAGCCCAGATTCTCCCACGGTACACTTTGAAAATGTATTTATTTTAATTTTTTTAAACCTTTGGCAGTTTACCAAATGCAATTAACTAATTACGATAAACTAATAGACTGTAATGTTGGTCGGAGATGTAAGAACCTTGCGTCTTGATTTTTGTCTTCCTTAAATTCTCTTAATCTTCACGTTGATTTTTATTTTCTTCGAATGGTGTGTTGACTTTCGTAAAAACAGGGACGCACGTTTTATTGTTTCGATTTGCTGCACTTTTCGCCTTCTCACTTATATTTTTTTTTTAAATGTTTATATTGCTTGGATAGGCCAAAAATTGGCAAAGTTTTTTTCTTGTGATAATTGCTTTTCTTGCTAGCTTTCATATGAATTGTTTGTTTAATTCCTTTACCTTTCGTTGAGAGCGGAGTGGCATCCAATAAGACGACCACATGATGAAGTAAGTTGCGACGTTATTGTTGGTCTTGTCCCACTTCACAATATGTAGAGAGTGTTGAGTACCAGGACGTGGTGATTGTTTTTTGCCAACGTCACAATGTAACCTTCGGAAGTTATTTTAAGGCCGCAGCATCGTGATACCTGGTTTGAAAAAAAATTAAAGTTTTTAGTAGTTTCGTAGAGTAATGAATTTTTTTAATCAATCATCAAGTTTGACATTTGTACCAATTTATTATTTACAAATGGTCAATCCTTTATTGTAATGTGTTTAATCAAATGCCATTGTTTTAATTCATTTTCCAATTTTTTTATTGTAATTTGAGTGGTTAAAATTTTTTTTTCAACGTTGCATGATTATTATTTTGTTATTCAACAATTTTTCCTTCATTATCATGAATTAAAAATTGTTCTTCTGATGTTGTGATGAAAAAAATGGGAAGAGATCGCCTTTTGCGATAGTTCCAGTGGATAGCGAGGGAAATTTGACACGAAAAATGATATAATAGAATTCTCGTCAGATAAAGAAATCGCAAGTTATTCGAAAACCATTTTTCTTCAGAATTTACAGCTTGTAAATTCATAAAAAAATCGAAAATTGTTTCTTTTTCGACATTGAAGTATTTTTTCATAGATAATGCATAAACAATTGATTTTTTACCCTCAATACCATTTTTCAAACATAGTAATAAATATTTTCACATTCAGAATTTTAGAAGAAAGTTATATATTGCAAAATCTAATGAGACCATCTATGAATTTTTCCGAATTATCCTGACGCGATTTAATTAACAATTTCGACCATTGAAAATCTCAAAACGTACAGTGTGATCAGTACGGAACTATTGATGGTACTTGGATTACCTTAAATTGCAATTTTTTTGAAAAAATTAGAATATAATTATAATAATGAATAAAATAATGCTTACCTTTACATAAGGACATTCAAACTCTGATATAAGTGAGCCATCCCTTGAAAAAACGGCAACGTGAAAACGATTACCATGGGAATCACCGATCAAGACATCTCCAGCGTCGCTAATGTCAATCCCATTTGGGAAATTTGTTATATTCTCACAGCCAATGCGACGAAGAAAATGACCCTCTTCGTTAAAAACAACAACGCAATGTCCTTTAAAGTCACAAACAAAATATTCCTTGCCTGAAAAAGAACCATTAATCTTCAGTAATATTGATTCTCATTTTCTTCTTTAAATAATTGATTCTCACAAAATTAACTCACCACTAATAGCAATATCACTTGGTTCTCTCATGTAGTCACTGCAGTCGAACCAATTGAGAAGATTTCCAGTATCGTTAATAACGAACACAGTTGGTGACACACTGTCCACTGCGACAATGTGTCCTTGACTAGTGACAGCAAGACCTGCCACAATGTCGATGTAACGAATTGCTATTTTCTTTATGAAATGTCCATTCTTGGTGAATATTTGCATTCTTGATCGTTCATTACCACGATCGCAAACGACAAATTTACCGCAGTTTCTCATAACTGCGACTTTTCGTGGATACCACAGTTGACCCTCCTCTTTACCCGGTATTCCAAACTGCGATTTGAATTGTCCAGTTTTGTCGAATATCTGCAAAAATCATCAGACATTGGTTGTAAATAATTGAGATAAATGTCGAAATTTGTTGTCAGTTATTTTGTAAATATCTCGGAAATTATGGGATTTAGAAGAAATTATTAGGAGATACTTTCAGTAGAGAATTGCATTGACTACAAGAAAGGTCTCTTGATGAATTCTTCTAACTCTTATGGTTTCTGAATTATTAAAAAAAATCAATTTCTTCAATTTTCCAAAAAACTCTCCCTTTTTTGCTATAAAAAATATTTTAATAAAATTCGCCGCAATGAATTTCAAGAAATTAAGTGAACAACTTTGTGGGAATCAGTTTCAAATGACAATTTATTTGACTGAATCCTTAGATTGTTGTCAAGAGCTAAGGGATAATGTAAAAAAATACCGTGAATCTAGTGACTGAACGAAAATAAAAGGTATCAAACTAAACGAAGGAAATATTTCCCATACAATTCTACGTTGACGCACACATCAAGTACATTTTCTTTACTTTATTTTTCAATAATTAGTACGGATTAATAAATTCAAATGATAATTTACATGCAGATTACTTCCTCCATCAGTGCAAAAAATTTTTTTTTGAAAACCTCACTATTTCAATCAAACATCTTCGGGGATAATGTGCACGTGTTTATTTTTAAATTATATAAAATTACCTGAATCCTGTGATTATTAGTGTCAGCAACAATGATATCCTCATCAATACCAAGGCAAAAGCCATGGGGTGAATTAAACTGCCCCTTACTAGGTCCAAGCTGTCCGAACTTCGATCTTATTTGCATTGGCGTCTGCTTAGTATTAGTCGAACGTGGATGATTATAATTTCCCTGATTCCCCGAGACATTACCAACCCCATTGTTGCCACCACCAACCATCATATTATGCATATCCCCTTTGATATCATCAGGTCCCTGTGACAATATTGGTGACGTCGAGTTCGACAATGACTGATAACCGCCATTCAACAAAGTATTAGCAGTCAGTCCACTCAAATTCTGTGATTCATTGATACCAGGTGAGGCTACACGGGCCAATACTAATCCGCCATTACCATTAATTTGTGTATTACCCATATCTTGATTACCAAGTGTATTACCAAGTTTAGCAAGTGCTTGTAAATTATTAATAGCATGGCTTGTTGAGCTCAAATCGCCAGACAATAAATCAGCAAGTGTAAAGGACGGAGTTGGACTTGGATTAGTGCTTGCTTCATTGAGTTCAACTTTTTCAGCAAGACTCGCTAATTGCTGAAGATTATATTCTTGTATACTAGTAAAACCATGCATTGGAGGACCTGGTGGAAGTGATACAGTTGGCGTTCCAACACCATTACCACCAACTTGTTGGCCAGATGACGTCACTGGTGGTGGTGGCTGGGGTGGTGGTGTTGGTGATAGAACAACGTCCTGTGGATTTGGTGTACCAGGTGATATTATGTAGGAAGGTTCACCCTCGAAGGACGATTGCATTGAGCCTGGTAATGATATTGGTGAATTGGTGCTTATTGAACTTTGACATGGTATAACAATTGGTAATTGTTTATTGTGATTGTTGTGTACTGTTTGGCCATTGTCACAAATTGTATTGACTGATGACATAATATCCTGTGATAATTCAACTGGATTAAACATCTGGCTACTCTCTGTTCTAAATTTACCAAACGATTCTTGCATGACTTTTTCAAAATTTTGATAATCAGTTTGGAATTCGATGGAAAATTTAATTTTTAATTTTGGTGTATTATTGATTAAATTCATAAATTGTTTAGCAACAATACGTTTTGTAGCAAGTATTTCAGTTGTATCACCGTGCTCGAGTAATCTTGATGTAAAGCGGCAGGCATCTTCAATTTTTTCAACTGTCTTTTCAACACTGTGAAATTTATCCATAACCTGTAACTCACGCTCTGAATGTAATTTTTCTAATTCACTTAGTGCATTCTCCCTGCATTTTTCTAATATTGCTTTGTAACTTTGAAATGTTTCACCAATGAGATCCTTCGCCTGATCATGCTGTGACTGCAATTCGCTCAGTGCATTCTCTAATTGCACTGAAACTTGTTCGCAATCGCCTATTTTATTTTTACTCTCTGCCATTAAATTGACTAGTTCATCTTTCTCACGTTTTTCAGCATCGCTCAATCTTTCATACTGATGATCAGGTGCTTTGTGTTGTATAAGGAGACACTCGTTGCATATCGGCTCTTGGCATGTGTAACAATAAAATTTCATGTTCTCAGATTGATGGAATTGACAAAAAATAGGCTTATGAATTGGTACAGTCTCACTCGTTTTTTTAAGTTCATCAAATGCAATGACTTTGTGGCTCTCAAAGCAGCGCATGAACTGGTGCGCTGTATTGCAATTTGGACACAAAAAATTAGCACAATCAGAGCAACGTGCTACAGCATTCTCTTTAGCTTTGCATGATGTGCATAACACAGTCATATTTTCAATTGCTGACATATCAAGTATATTTGTTAGAACGTAATCACATGATAATGATGATGCACCCTTTGAGCCGACTCTAGTTTGTTGTTCACAAACTGGACATGTTATAACATAGTATCCATTTATGCCACCATCTTTATTTATCAAGTGTTTATCAACGCATGTCTCACAAAAAACGTGGAGACAATTCAATAAACGTGGTGATATTAATTTATTCTCACAAACAATGCAATACTCATCGTTATTACCGGAATTACCACCGGTCATTTCTTCGAGTGGCTCATTAACATCGTCATCATCATCCCCATGATTATTATCATCATCATCATCATTGTGCTCGTTAGTGTCGTTATCGTGTTTATTATCATCAATTGATGAATTTATTGTACCATTTGTTGTAACATTACCAATACCATTTGTCATTTTCCACTCGTTCAACGAGTCATTCTGACTGCTATCAATTCCATCGTTTGTTTTATTCATATCTTCAATAACTTTAACACCCTGAATTGTTGTTACGGCAACCTGGCCAACCTGTGCCGTGCCCGTTGGCACTGCCATCGTCGACGAAGCCATCAATAAATTCGCTGGGTTATTTTTTTTTCTCCCCCGTTTATTTGACACTTTTTTAATGGATATAACTGCTTGTAAAACGTTTTCTCGACTTATTCTCTCGCTGATGTTTCTCTGTTTTATTGTTGTTTTCACTTGTTTACTATTGCGTTTTTTCTTCAATTTTTTCCCCACTAGGATCACAGATTACATGAGATTATTGAGAGGCGTCCTATGGAAAAATCATCGACACTCAGAGACGGCCGCCATGTTGACAGCTAGTACCTCACACCTACCGCAATAAATCAAATTTTATATGTTAATGGTTAATTCTCGTTTGATTTATCAAATCATTTTTAAGTAATTAATCGTTTTATTATTTTCTTCTCATCGTTTTTCTTTAGGCGAGAATTGAGAAGAAACTGTTACTTGGATCGTGAACGTTTTTTTGGGTTATAACTTTGGAAGGCGAATGGAGGAAACCCGAGGGATCACGAACTATTATAATGGCGCACACACCGCAAGGCGCTCGGGGAAAATACGCAGAGGAGTGGGGGTATTTAGTTGCTTTTTTGTTGTTTGGTGTCGTTGGGGCTGATTTTACACACGCCGTAGCTAAAATAAAGGCGATTGTTTTTAAACTTATATATTTCTGTTTATATTTACTCCGTGGTTTTGTGTGGAGGTTTTAAATATAGATTTTAAAACATGTGGATATTCGCGTTGTCAGGGAATTCAATGGAGTGGGGGAATTAGTCACGTGCTATCTGGAGTTCAAATGCAATTGGATGATTTCAAGTCTTTTTATTATTTTCTTTCAGGTCGCAACGGATTATTACCAGGGAGATTTATTATTCTTATTGAATCAATTGTAAAATTATTAATTCACTTTGAAGAAGAAATATCAATTTGGTTTTCATTATTTTGGAAAATAAATTATTGATCGGACTAATTTGAATGTAAAATTGAATGAAAATGAATGGAGAAATACTGCAGAAAATCGATAGGGAACGGCAGGGTAAAGTGGACATTGCGGGTAAAATGGACGTATTGGATTTCAGTTGCCATTTGAATATTTTGAGGTGTGAAAATTGCTCGGAATGAATGAGAGTATTTGAAATAGGATCTTTTCAATGATTATATCGAATAGTTCAGATTTCGATGAAAAACATGCGTCAGATTGAATTTTTGTGAAATTTGACGGTTTTGGCAGAGAATTGGAGGCCAAGCCTTTTTCTTGTTCGAAAAATTCTCAATTATTCTCTATTTTTTGAGAATATCTCTGGATTTGACTGTCATAACGTAAAAAATCGGAAATAAGCTTCAGTTAATTCAATTCTCGTCGGTTCATGTGGTTTTGGGTCAATTTTTAACGATTCTTGAGGGATTTACAATGATTTTTATGAAAATTAGTTTTTCTTTCGTATGTTTCCTTGAAAATCATAAAAAATGGTCAAAGCCACCGAAATCGATGGGAAATGAGCTCAACTTCAAACTGGTTTCTAATTTCCTGCGCTACGACAATGAGAACTAGAGATATCCACAAAAAAATCAACAATTCTAAGGATTAAACCTTCAATTCAGCCAAAAGTGTCGAATTTTCAAAAAAAGTTCCACAAATAATTTCTAAGAATATTCCTCATCGAAAATTTCCTCAGTTTTCCAATGGAATCATATAAAAAATTTCATCCTCGATTATTTCATTGAAATTCCCATTTTACCCCATCTTTCCCTGAATTTTTTTGCATGCGATAATTGTTAATGAATTCAATTTTTTTTTAAATATTCCAAAAACTATAAAATTTCAAAGAATACGTCAGCTCCGTTATCTCGCGAACTGCATCCTCCCTCGATCAATAAAACTTTTTTTTCCATTCGAAAATAATTGAATCTGCATTATCACCAATTTTTTTTAACATTGTGCCTGGATCTGTGCCCTAGTTCTGGTTGCACAGAAGGCCAGTTCAAGGTTACGTGTCATTAGATGTTTAATTGCTGCGCATGCTAAATAGGTGAGGGAGCATGGATAAATGGGGCACAGGGCGTACCAAATAATGAGAATCGTCCTAATTAACCCACAAAAATTCATAATCTGAATAAATCGATTTTCATAAACGAATAAGTCCTTGAGTCTCTGAAAACACCCTTACAAAACCCGAAAAAAATCCAATTCATAAAAGACGGAATTAACGAGAGTGCTTTTCCAGCCACGGAGAAATAAAATTGCGAAATGTTCAAATTCAACGCACCAATTCCCTTTTTTCTATTCAATTCCAACCATTATCATGTTTTCAATGAAGAAAAAAAAAGATCTAAAATATTAAAACCCGCAGCGCGATAAAATCGCTATCACGCGACAAAAAGTGTAAAAAAAACAATGGAAAAATTCAATAAAAATGAATAAATAATGAAATTACCAGTGAAATTTCTTCCAGCGTTGATTGCACACATCTCGACATTAATTAATGAATTATTATATCACTATTAAAAACGTTTTATCTCTTATCGTTGTAACCACCACGCTCTGCAGATCTTCCTTCAGTATTCACCAGTTAATAGATTTTTTTTCTCTCCTTCCTCCATCCACTCGTTTTTTTCTTCAATGTTATATATAAAATAAAAAAAGCACATGCGCAATGCTAATACGTGCCTTTCAATGATTATTTAAATTGTTAATTTGTTTTGATCAAAAAATATAATAAATTATTATTAATTTATTGAGAAAAATATTAGTTTATATTTTACAGTTGTTTTTTCATGTGTTGAGAAAGAAGAGGGAACACAACTGCTATTGACCAGAAAGGGGGTGGTATCTACCCAATACCAGCAATCACGTCACAAATTCCAATATGGCGGAGTATTGTAGTTTCGTTTTGTTTGTGTGCGTGTATTATTCGGCAGTGTGCACGTGTTGGTAAACGATTGTCACCGCTGTCATCTGTCACTACGGCCATCATACTTTGATTTTATTCACTAAAATCAATTAAAATATAATTTTTGATTGATAAAATTTTAAGTGAAATTTTCATTTTAAAAAATTCCACTCTATTATGACGGAAAATAATGGAATTTCACGCTGATAATGACAATCGAATGTTCAATTAGTGTTTTAGGTTATGGAATCGAGTATTTTTTTTTTCTTTAATTATTTCAATTAGTTAAGCTAGGAGTCGTCAACAGTATTGTAGATAACATATGTTAGATTTTTTTTCATTATTTAATTATTGCGGGATAATATTGATATCATGGACCTAATTAAAATTGGAAAGGTAGGCGAATTGTGATTTTCAATGTTTTGGAAACACTTGAGAGTTTTCATCACTGGGAATTTATGTTTATTTTGTTGAAGGTGGAGAATGTGAGGATGCTGGATAGATACAGTAATAATCATCTTGTTGGTACGCTGTACCTGACTGCTACTCACCTGGTGTTCACTGATCCAACCGGGAAAAAACAAATTTGGGTATTGAATTAATTTTGAAATTGTTTGAATACAGTAATGATGTGAAAGAAGATGTTAAAATTTTTTCCAGCTTCTTTCGCTGATATCTTTGGAACGAGTGGGTTTATGAAAAATTATGAAGAGACCTTTCTTGAAGAAAATTTTGCGGGCTACAAAAAATATCTGATGATAAATTCTCGTAAACCTCTTTGTTTCCGAGATATTTACAAAAGAATGTAACTGAATTTTCCAACGTTTTTTCCCTTCGTTATCAAATTAAAAAATCGTTTCTCTCCAAAGGTTCTAAACACGCACATAGCCAGTATAGAGAAGCAACCACTGACAACAGCAGGATCACCGCTTCACATACGCTGCAAGCATTTCCTAACAATGATCTTCGTGATAACAAAAGAACGTGACTGCCATGACATATACATCACCCTAACACGCCTCTCATCGCCATCAAAAATCGATGACCTTTATTGTTTCAATTCTCACAAAGTTAAAAATTCCCAAACTAAATTAAACGGCTGGAGTCTATTCGATATACAGAGTGAATATCAACGTCAAGGTTTACCAAACACAGAATGGGCATTATCATATTTAAACACAAATTACGAACTCTGTGATACATATCCAAAATACATTTACGTACCATCAACATGTACAAACAACGTATTAATTGGTTCAGCTAAATTCCGTAGCAAAGGTAGATTACCAGTTTTAACTTATTTACATTCAAATAAAGCAGCAATATGCCGCTGTAGTCAGCCATTATCCGGCTTCAATGCACGTTGTCCGGAGGATGAGCAAATGCTTTATCACATATTATGTACAAATTCAAATTCAAAATTCATGTACGTCGTGGATACACGACCGAGAATTAATGCAATGGCTAACAGAGCAGCTGGAAAAGGTTACGAGAATGAAAATTTTTATGATAATATTAAATTCCGTTTTTTTGGAATTGAAAATATTCACGTTATGCGCGCTAGTTTGGCCAAATTGATGGAATTACAGAGGACAACTTCGATGAATGCATTTTTGAGTGGATTGGAGAGCAGCGGATGGTTGAAACATATTAGATCAATTTTAGAAACTGGATGGTTTATCGCAAGAGCAATTGCTAATGGAATAACAGTCGTTGTACATTGCAGTGATGGCTGGGACAGAACTGCCCAAGTCTGCTCAATTGCTGCATTATTATTGGATCCATTCTACAGAACAATTCAGGGCTTTCAGGCACTAGTTGAGAAAGATTGGCTGGCGTTTGGCCACAAATTCACCGATCGCTGTGGACACATTAGCGGGGATCCAAAGGAATTGGCTCCGATTTTTACGCAATTCATTGATGCTACTTATCAAATTTACAGACAATATCCTTACATGTTTCAGTTTAATGAGTACTTTTTATTAACACTTCACGACAATGTGCACAGCTGTGAGCACGGTACGTTCGTTGGTAATAGCGAGCGTGAGAGGCATTTACTGAAATTGTCGGAGAGAACACGCTCATTGTGGAGCGACATTGCTACGCAAATAAATGAATTCATAAATCCACTTTATACTTGTAACAAGTACAAAGATGAGTGTAGTAAAATAATTGAGCCAAAATTATCAGCGCAATCAATTGAATTGTGGAGGGGCATGTATTTTAGATTCGAAAATGGTATACATCCTAGAGAAACTGGCGATGATTATTTATTGACAATTCATGATCATACAGTATCGTTGGAGGATCATGTTAAGTTTCTTATTAAGAGAATCAATGGCTTGGGAATTAGTAAGAGTGAGAAAAATAATTCTGAACCAAAGTGTAATTATGATAATGATAAATTTAGTTTAGAGGATGATAAGATACTTGGGGATGAGGAGCTGAGTCAAGTTAAATTGGAAGAGACTAAAGGGAAATTGGAAGCGATTGAAGAGGAAATGAAGACTGTCGCGATTGAATGGAAGTCGAGTAGCAAAGTCGAGGATTGCACTTGCCCAATAACTTTTGATGCTTTTAATAAAAAGGTAATAATTTTTCATCAATTAATTTGAAGGTAAATTCATTGTAGAAACTTCAAAAAAATTAAATTCATTGTTTTGCGAATATCTCCGGAACGATTGAGTTCAGCGAAATTTGTCAAGAGACCTTTTTTGTAGAGAATTTGAAGACTCACAAAAAAGATCTCTTAACAAATTCTCCTAATCTCAATAGTTTCCGAGTTATCACTAATATAAAGTACAGGAAACTGTAAACATATTTACTCGATTATTTTTCTTTTCTCAGAATCATTGCTGGTCGTGCGGAAATGTATTTTGCACTCGCTGCATGTCCGATAAGGACGAATACACATCTCTACCGGGCCATCTGTCCCAACGTTCTGTGCCAATGTGCAAAACTTGCTCACAATCATCTCCACACTGTCTTACCTGAAACATTCACTTGTTCATAAAAAAATCGTCAATTCGAAGAAAGAGAAATTATAGACAGAGACTTTGAATCTCTCACTTGTGCAGTCTGAAATATAAGTGAATATACATTGAATGAACACGAGTAATAAAGAATTTTGTCTGAAACGCAATTTTTTTTTCATTTGTTTACTTGAATTTAATCTATACAAAGGAAAAAAATACGTTTTCACATATTCTTCAAGAATTATATATAGCTCCTGGAATTTTTACATAATCTATGTTTTATTATCATTCTTACTATGTATCATTTATCACGTAATTTGTTTCATGCTCTCAATTCTCAACTTTCTTCTTGTCCTGTTGTTTAATACGATAATCAGAGAGCGCTGCTTTAATTGCGTCTTCAGCAAGCACTGAAAAATATTTTATTTACAATTAATAATAATATATTGTGAATATAAATTAATGAATCCTAGTAATTATTGTAAAGTAATAATTAATAAGTACTCGAGCAGTGTAGCTTGACAGGCGGAAGGCAAAGTTCCTTAGCAATGTCTGTATTCTTCAGCTTCAGCGCCTCATCAACCTACAAAAATAAGAGAATCAATGAAAAAAATTAATGGAGCAATAAAATAAAGAGAATTCATTTAAAATTTATTCTCTCCTGTCCATTCAATTGCAAAATCACCACGAAAATAAAAAAACTCATAAATATTTACCGTTTTTCCCTTAACCCATTCCGTGGCGAGTGAGCTAGAAGCAATTGCCGAACCACATCCGAACGTCTTAAACTTAGCGTCAATAATTTTTCCATTCTCATCAACTTGAATCTGCAATTTCATAACATCGCCACACGCCGGTGCACCGACGAGTCCCGTACCTACTTGCTTATTATTCTTGTCCAGTGATCCGACATTCCTGGGATTTTCATAGTGATCCAAAACCTAATGGCAATGCAATAATTATTAATGCATCGCTAAATTGTCTGCAATTTTAATATCAAGAATTTCATGATATTGCAACACTGCGTGTCATTGAAGGTTAATCATTATATTTACATTTGGATGATACGAAGCACTTGGAACATTCCTCGAAAGACTCGAGAATGATCCAAGAAGTTTTGCTGATGGCGTTAAACGCCACAGTGACATATTAGCGTTTTATTATCTTCGAGAATATCAATGAGAACTCGTTCAAAACGAAAAACTTTTATTTTTCACTCTCAAAATTTTATGTACGACGTTTAATTCGGAATGATTCAACTGCGGAAAACACAGACGGCGGGTTTCGGAGCAAAGCACGAAGGTAGTGGGGGAAGTGAGGTGGTAATATAGAGATCTACATTTACCATCGATATTTGCGATAAAACCGGAAATATCGTCATATGTCGAGTTGGCCCTCCGTTGCGCGTACAGTGCTGTCTCTAGCATGATTACAATACCTTATTGGTTATATTCTACAGTTTGGTATTAACGTAAATGTTTTTATTAACTGAAAATAAAAGACCATTGAATTTTTACTGAATAAATAATTGTTGATTATTGATTAAATTTTGTATTTGAAGAGGAAGGTTTGAATAAATAATTAAAAATGGTTTTGGCCGATTTAGGGCGTAAAATAACGTCCGCACTACGGTCGCTGAGCAATGCTACTGTCATCAATGAAGAAGTGAGTATTCAATGTTTTTTTTCGTAAACAGATGCGATGATTGTGATGACAATTCGCCTGTACAAAGAATCGGATGAACACAGGCTGCATAATAATTGGATTTTTTTAAAAAGGAAATCGTGGAGCTTGTTGAATGAACAATGTTTACAAATAATTTAGAAACTTCTGACCTTGTTTCAACTGAAATAAATCGAATTGCATAATTTTTATTTGATTTATCACGTTTTCTTTTCAGGTTCTCAATTCTATGCTCAAAGAGATATGTGCAGCACTGCTTGAGGCCGATGTCAATATTCGTCTTGTCAAGAAACTCCGTGAAAATGTTAGAACAGTTATTGACTTCGATGATATGGCTGGTGGGCTCAACAAACGCCGGATGATACAGAGCGCTGTTTTTAAAGAACTTGTCAAGGTAATTTTGCTGCAGATTATTGAAATAAACGAAATGTTTTTATTTTACTTCATCGTTTTTTTCGAAATATCTCGAAATCTATGGGAGATAGAGAAATTTTCGTAGAGACCTTTTTCCTAGCTCTGATTTTCCTCTACAAAAAAGGTCTACACGACTTTTCCTCTATTGCTGTTAGATTCCGAGATATTTCAATAACAATAAAAAATAGTAATAACCCATAATTAAATTATTCCAGCTAATTGATCCAGGCGTGAAGGCTTATCAACCTGTGAAAGGACGACCAAACATAATAATGTTCGTTGGTCTCCAGGGTTCGGGTAAAACAACAACGTGCACAAAATTGGCATACTATTACTTGAAAAAAAATTGGAAAGCCTGTTTAGTTTGTGCCGATACATTTCGCGCCGGTGCATACGATCAGATAAAACAGAATGCAACAAAAGCAAGAATACCGTTTTACGGTAGTTACACAGAAGTTGATCCAGTTGTGATAGCACAGGACGGTGTTGAGATGTTTAAAAAAGAGGGCTATGAAATAATAATTGTTGATACGAGCGGCAGGCATAAACAGGAAGAATCACTGTTCGAGGAGATGTTGCAAGTGTCAAATGCAGTTAAACCAGACAACATAATCTTCGTTATGGATGCGACGATAGGACAAGCCTGTGAAGCACAGGCGAAGGCGTTCAAGGATCGTGTCAATGTTGGTTCAATAATAATAACAAAGTTGGATGGCCATGCCAAAGGTGGTGGTGCATTGTCTG
>JABSMS010003951.1:0-35899 GCA_018902275.1 Aleiodes sp. PSUC_FEM 10030003
ATATATATCATAAATGGAAAGAGAATTTGATTGTAGCTACCGTTTTGCTGTAAATAGCGTCTCGCTCAAGAGTTGGTGACATTTTTGTTAGCTGTTCTTGCATTTTATTTCTCAATCCTGAGTGCATGTATTTAACATCAGTTGAAATAAAACAACTTAATTGCAAGAATTCTTCTTTTCCTTTAGTTGGAGGCTCATCCTCACTCTCTATACACTTTAATTCTGTCTCGAAAGTGCCTCCAAAGTATTGTTCAATTATTGATCTTGGTTTGTATGAATTTTCATCGGCATTGGAATTTTCCTGCAGAAAAAAAAATGAAAATCAACCGAATTGAAAGATTTACTGGAAATTTCGTTTGTTAAATGAACACTGAGTTTCAGTCGAGACGGATAATTTTGAAAAATAACTTAGTTTTCAAGAATTGCAAATAATTTCAAGAGTGAAATGAAGAAACGAGAAAAGTCAAATGAATTGAGAGATCAATTTTTGTGAAATATCTCGAAATCTATGGGAGATAGAGTAATTCTGCTAATTAATTTTTTGTTGACAGAGATTAGAGCAAAAAAATACCACAAAAATTAATCTATCCCTCTTATTTTCCAAGGCATCCTTAAAAAATTCATCGCATTCTGAATTTGACTAATTTCTTTTATTTTTTAGTTAATTCCAAAGTAATAAATCACCAATGATAAAATACCTCGGCGGGTAATTTTTGCTGTAGCATCCTCACAAGCTCCGTCCAGCACTCATTAGCATCCTGCTGTTGGAATCCACCGTGTTCTGATTTTTCAGCAAATCTTGGAAATGCCAAGTGCATCATTTGAACAAGAACAATTGGTCGTAATGATGCACCTTTGTCCATTCCATCATAGAGATCCCGCAGGGCGGCAGTTATGCTTTGTGCTGGTACCAATGATGGTAAAGAAGTACTCCCAAGTGTTGCCAAGCCTCCAGGAAAACTCTTCAATGCATCACGGAGCTGTGGAACAGTTTTGAGACACTGAACAGTTGCATTTAGATAACAGGTATTTCCAAGATTCGTTAAACCAGCTGGTAAGTCTAGTGCAGTCGCAATTTCAGCTTCATTCATGTCTTCAACAAAGACTGGCTTCTCAGTTGGTTCAACTGGGAGATCTTCCTCCTTTGAGCCCATCATCAAAACAGTTACACCCTGAAATCAACGGATAATTCAATAGCCTGAGACAAAATTTCTCATTTACCATTGAAATTTATGGATTTTCATGAATTTTAACATGCTTATTGAAGGGTCGGCTAAATTTTTGCTTGAAAATCATATAATAATATCATTTCGAACCATATTGTATAATAATCAAAGATTTTTTTTCATTTCACCTGATCTTGAGAAAATTAATTTTTTAAACAATTCTCACATCTTTCAATTTAATATTGCCCCAGTCATCATCCTTGAGTGTCATTCCTTTCAGCATGACTTTCTGCCTCTCCGGTTGTACTCCAGTTAATGCAAATAATTGTGCTTTGAAAAGCATTGGCTCTTCATCAGTGTTGACTTCGACATTTGGAAACATCTCCTTTCCCCACTTAACTTTGACTGAATTAAATTTACATAATTCCATAAATTCATCATATTGGAAAAGAGGTAATAGAAAAATCAAAAATATTTGAGGTTATGAATACTCCAAACTGACAATTTTCATACTTACTCATGTATTGTGGCATTTTCACTGTTTCACTGGATTCGTTGATCAACAAATTTTTTGGGAATGAAAAAAAAAAATTACCGGCTTATTTACTACAAATTGAATTACTATTAGTCTATTATTGGTATTGTTTTTTTATCATGAAGTTTAAATTGTATAAATTTATCAAGTCATGTTACACACACAAGTATACGTCAACTTCAAACGTCAATGCCACACTGCGGAGTTCAAAAGAATTAACAAATAAGTCACGTGATCATGATAATACTTCAAATTTTTCTTTATTGATTCCGATAATTAAATAAAAGTTGACATTATTGGAAATTAATTTAAGTAAAGTTTGTAGAATTCTTCCCGTTGAAAGTGAAAAATCTCAGGTGAAACATTAACAAGAGTCAAATTAATCAGAACCTTGTTTGAAATTTCTGATTGAATTATTATTTTACACATATTTAACGTTTATTAGATATATTCCTTACATTATCCAATTGGCCAATGATCAAATTTCTAAATGTCTAATAAGAAAATTATACAAACAAATTATTTTTTTATCAATATTTTATACACTAATGTGGAGTTCAGGACCAGCCTTGTATCATCAACATTCCACATTTTACGTTTCAACATAACAGATACAAAATTAAAAAGGCCTATAATTAACATTACAATTATCTTGTTCATTTAAGCTATCATTACACTATTTGCTTCAAGCTTCATGCACTCCTTGCACGTATAATAAATTTTTAAATGTAAGTTTCTTCAATTAATTTAGTAATTAAGAAATTCAACAAGATAAATTATTTCTAATGTTCATACAAATTTCTCAAATATCTCAAAATCTCATGGAGATACGAATTTTTTCATGACGACCCTTCTTCATAGATCTAAAGATTCTCCATAAATAAATTCCAAAATAAAATTAACTTATCTCGTTATATATATATATTCTTTTGTTACTATTCTCTTCTTCTATTTTTAGTTAAATGCACGTTGGTACTTTTCATTAATCACATGAGAAACAAATAAAATTGATTATCAATGATAAAAAATGAAACTTATGAGTTATAATGAATTATTAATTTTAATTAGATTAAGCCCAAACACGTAAAGTAGTGTCCCAACTGCCAGTCGAGAGTGCAGTACCGTCTGGTGATACTCGTAGACATGATACACGATTCTCATGTCCATAGAGTAATGCAACCCGTTGACATTTCAGCGTATCCCATATGTTTACAGTATAATCATTGTAACCAGCAAATAATAAACGACCACTAACGCTTAGATCAACTGAATTAGCTCCGAATATAATACTCTCTTTTGCATAAACAGCTACTTCTTTGTCAGCACGTAAATCAAATAAACGACAAGTTGCATCATCAGAGCCAGTTGCAACTGCATCACCACTTGGGTGAAATCTCACCTGAAACAATAAAAGAATATTTACACAATAAAATTCAGTGATGATTATTCAACAAATATATATTGGAAAAATATTGGACTTGTGCGAATCTATTAATAGGTTCTTTTACAGCTCACAAAATTTGCCATAATGACTCTCAGAATTACTTCCTAAACATTCCAGAGATTTCAATAAAATAATGTAAATATTCACATCTTATATAACTTACTGAATTAACATCAGACTCATGGCCTTCGAAGCTTTGCACACACTGTCCGCTTCTCATATCCCAAATGAGTATCATTTTATCACAGCTACCAGAGACAAATGTATTACCAGTCTCACTCGGTGCTAAATCAATCGACATAACATCGCCAGAGTGTCCATGAAAATTTTGCAGTAATTGTCCACTCTCAACATCCCATAATGCACATGTACTATCTCCACTGCCAGTCAATATCTGCTGATCACTATTTGGAAATGCACAACATGACATGTAAGATGTGTGTGTACCAACTGTTTTTTTCCTTGTTGTAACATCATCCTCGAGGCTTAATGGATAAACTGTTACTTTGTTGTCTAATCCACCACATGCAACGAGAGCACCAGTTGGTGCATAAGCACAAGCCATTACCCATGTTGTTGGCATTGTAACAGCATGCTCTTTATTTGTTGTGAATGCATCCCATATTATCATTTTTCCATCCTGTGATGATGAAACAATATGTCTTTTATCTGGTGACCAATCGGAGCACAATACTTTTGCTTGATGCCCTTTCAATACCCTTCGTGGTTTAACATTTATGCAATTAATTGCCTGAAGCCTATCAGCTACATCCGATACTGGAATCATTAAAATTATATGATTAATTTAGTACTAAAGTGGTGAAAAATTATTTTGGCCTTAAAATATGATACTTGAGGGAGACGCAGATTTTTTTAATGAAAAGTTCCCATATTCTTCAGCAATTAAGACAATCTATGGGATTTTTCATTAATTTTAATAATAAAACTTATATTTACATGTAACATCATTCAATTTTTTTCTCTCATCCTCCAGACGTATTTTCAATCCCTCCGCCTCTTTCTCCAGCTTCTCCACTTGCTCCACTTCCGTAGCCGAATCCATTATGTTTCCTCCTTCCGTCAATTCCGAAGAAAAATTCCAATTTTTGATGGATTTTTTTCAAATTATCACATTTGCATTCAAATAAATTATAAATTTTCCAATCATTTTGTCTTTTAAATTTGTGTGAAATTTTTCTAAAAGAAGAGAAATAAAATCATTTACTCTTACACGATAGTTTGACCTCTTCCTCTGCCACACAGTGATAATCAATACGCATCGATAACTGAGATTTTATTATTACGGAGGGAAAAAAGCGTCCAAATTATTCTTGATTCAATTAAATTGTCATTTACCTCACTCAGCACAGTTGTCTTCAATTTATTTTTTTCCATCAATATTTCAAAGTGTTTCTATCGTTGATGTTGAGACAAACCAATGAATTATTATGAAAATAAAATTTCAAAAATCCTGGGCACAGCAGGGCTGATCCCTTAAACGTCGCGACGCGCAGCGTCGACGCGTTTCTGTGAACTATTCCAGCTGACCATTACACACATACACAAGCGTAAACGACACAACGAGAAAGTCTCTTGTTCCTCCTCAGCTTCACAACCGAAAAAACTTCACAATTACTCTCGATTCATTTTTACTAGAATCATCAGAAACATACAGGGAATTTAATTATTTTTGTCATTCAGCTCCAATAACTTATCGATACACAAAAAATCAATCAAATTGGGGGAACAATATACATTTGAATTTCCCGCGTAAAGAGCTCCATCTAATGTCGATAGTTTGTAGCTGGAGGATTTGAATAGAATAATCATTTATGAAATTTTCTTTAATGAAACATTTAAAATTATCAGGTTTCAAGAATTTTCACATAAGTTTTGAGAGGATTGGGAGATTCACGGAATTTTTCCATCTCCGAAAAATGGAAAGAAAGAAATAATCAATGCGCTAACTCTTGACCAGTGACATCTACTTCCTGCGCAGAATCGAAACGAAAATTTCTGCGCACGCTCATACGTGCTGAAGAGAATTTTCTTTGACATAGTAGTGGGGAAAGGAAAGGGTTCGTTCTTCCGCTGCTGTGTGTGATATTACATCGGGTCGTGTCCTCATCTTTTCCCAAGTTATAAAAAATCCGCAGTGCGATTAATAAGGGCAAATTAAATTAACCACAAAATTATGGCCCTATTGTCGCTGCGTTTAGCTGCATCTGTGGCAAAAGTACTGCCAAATGCCACAGTTCAGGTAAATTTAATTTTTTTTCAATTCATTGATTTTATCAACGGGATATTCCCAAAGTACTGGTCGCCGACATTTTTCTTATGGAGTCACCGGTCCACCTCGTTTTCAATATTAACACATTTCTCAATATTTCCCTGTGGAAGGCTTCTTGATTTTCATTGAAAATCCATGAAACAAGACATTATTAGATCATTTCTTCAACATTTCCTTTCAATTTTCCGAGGGCTATATTACATAAACAGAATCCGACACAAGTTATGTAATACGTTATAGATTCTTACTATGAGAAAACATGAAGAGATTGAGTTTTATTCAATTATCAATTAAAATATTGAATTCTCTTATTAAAGGTTCTCACACCATCAAGTGCAATTGCTGCACGAAAGTATCATGTCAGCTGCAGCAGAAAATCAGCTGAAATCTCAGCCATCTTGGAGGAACGAATCCTTGGAGCAGCCCCAAAGGTACTTGAAAATTGTCCCCAAACTGATTGACAATATCGTGTTTTTTTAAAAATAATTTCAAAAAATAATCTCCAGGCCAATCTTGAAGAAACTGGACGTGTCCTAAGCATTGGTGATGGTATTGCTCGTGTTTATGGACTTAAGAACATTCAGGCTGATGAGATGGTGGAATTTAGTTCGGGTCTTAAGGGTATGGCCTTGAATTTGGAACCTGACAATGTTGGTATTGTCGTATTTGGTAATGACAGGCACATTATGGAGGGTGATGTTGTCAAACGTACTGGTGCTATCGTTGATGTGCCAGTTGGTGATGAATTACTTGGACGTGTTGTTGATGCACTTGGTAACCCAATTGATGGTAGAGGACCATTGAATAACAAACTTAGATTCCGTATTGGTACCAAAGCTCCCGGCATTATTCCCAGGTGAAGAGAATTTAATTTCGCATTAATAAAAAGTGGAGATGAGATAAGTCAATTTGACTTCTAGAAAAAATAAGAAACTAGTGAAAGCTTAAAATGAGATCTCGACAGAAATGTCTTATCTGACGTAAATTTCGAAATGCTTTATAACAATTGATGACAAGTGAATTATCTTATTTAGCCACTTGGCTATTGGGTCAATTAAATAATAATTTGTTGTTGAAAATTTTTCAGGGAGTCGGTTAGGGAGCCCATGCAAACTGGTATCAAAGCTGTGGACTCACTGGTACCAATTGGTCGTGGTCAACGTGAGTTGATCATTGGTGACAGGCAGACTGGTAAAACTGCATTGGCTATTGATACCATAATCAATCAGAAGCGTTTCAACGATGGTAGTGAAGAAAACAAAAAGCTATTTTGTATCTATGTTGCCGTTGGACAAAAAAGATCAACTGTTGCCCAGATCGTGAAGAGATTGACAGATAGCGGTGCCATGGGTTATACAATCATTGTATCAGCCACTGCATCTGATGCAGCACCTCTCCAATACTTGGCACCATACTCTGGTTGTGCCATGGGTGAATATTTCAGGGATAATGGAAAACACGCACTCATCATCTACGATGATTTGTCCAAACAAGCTGTTGCTTATCGTCAAATGTCACTTTTGTTACGACGACCACCAGGCCGTGAGGCTTATCCTGGTGATGTCTTCTATCTTCATTCACGTTTACTCGAACGTGCTGCTAAGATGAACAAGACACTCGGTGGTGGTTCACTGACTGCTTTACCAATCATTGAAACACAAGCCGGTGACGTATCAGCTTACATTCCCACCAATGTCATCTCCATTACTGATGGACAAATTTTCTTGGAAACTGAATTGTTCTACAAGGGTATTCGTCCAGCTATCAACGTAGGTCTTTCTGTATCACGTGTCGGTTCAGCTGCCCAAACTAAAGCCATGAAACAAGTAGCCGGATCAATGAAACTTGAGCTTGCTCAATACCGTGAGGTTGCTGCTTTTGCACAATTCGGTTCAGATTTGGATGCCGCTACTCAACAACTTCTCAACCGTGGTGTTCGACTTACTGAACTCCTCAAACAGGGACAATATGGTAATATTTTTAGTTCACATTTACACTTATGAAATATCCAGTTCATAGACTCCATTGAAATTCATGTCAATGTGGAAAAATTCAAACTCTACAAACTTTCATATAATTTTCAGTGCCTATGGCTATTGAAGAGCAGGTAGCAGTTATCTACTGTGGTGTACGTGGTTACCTTGACAAAATGGACCCAGCCAAAATCACCGCATTTGAACAAGAATTCCTTGCTCACATCAGGTTATTAAAATATTTCATAAAAAATACAGAATCAGTAAAAACCCATGCAATTCTATAATTGACAGAAAAAAATGTTTTCCCTTTGTATTTTAGGTCATCCCACAAGGATCTCACCGCCACCATTGGCAAAGAGAATATTATCAGTGAAGCATCTGATGCTAAACTCAAGCAGATCGTAACTGATTTCCTCGCTGGATTCAACGCGTAAATTTAATATCACCAAAAAATGAATGAAACGGTGTCGAATAGATAGTTGTTGAAGAGAACAGAGAGAAAAAGAAAACTGCGTTACTGAGTTACGCCGAGCATCGACTTTTGTATCCACTTTGACATTCAATCAATTGTAATCATCAATTATGTACGTTTGTCAGTGGGGAAAAAAAAAAAACATTGTCGACGCTACATTAAAAATTTTTCATTATTATTAAGAAAGAAAGAAAAAAGAATCATTGAAACGCGATTATAAAGCAATAAAATGAATTTAAAGAAAACACGATAGTCACGAAGGTAAACAAATTATGTGGATACATTACGCGTTCGTCTTTAATAAAGGTATATTACCTAATTTTGTTAAAATTTTATTTTCATTGAATTTTAATCACTCTGTAGATGAAATCCACTAACGAGAAAAAACGAGTACCAATATGAAGATGAAAATTAGAATTTTGTGAATAAAAAAAAGATAAGGTAGACGATCTCTTCTAATTTTATTTCTTAGCTTGTTTCTTCACGGCTGGTAGTACAGGATTTAAATTTTTCTTGTCAATAACTAGTGGTTTCATTGCTTTTGTTATAATCCCAGTCGCCACGGTGCGTCTATCCTCTCGGATTGTAAATGACTGTCCCTCTACAATCGGCATCTTCTTCACAAGAGTTAAATACGTTTTACACTGCTCTCCTGGCATTAGCATATTGTCATTCTCATTCACTTGTAGGTCAAATCTGCACTGAACTGACCATGTTGCACTGTAAATTGGTGTACAATGTCCTGCCGCCTATAATCAAGGAACATAAGTACCAATTAATTGATTTTCCCACGATTTCCACAATCGTCTTTATTGTTTTTTCACGAATGTTGGCTTTTTACCGGAAGTGGACGATGTCTACCACCCTCATTTGTGTCCAGAAGATAAATTTGTGCCTCGAAATGATTACTAGATACTAGAGAATCTTTTGCACAGAGCATCATTCCGCGGAAAACACTTGTATATTTTATACCTCTCAATAATACTCCAATATTTTCCCCAGCAAGCGCTTGTGGTACACTCTTCTTGAAAATCTGTCAGATAAATTTTAACATTTCAACATTTATTTTTGCTTCTTAAAATTTAGTGGGGAAATAGGAAAATGAGAAAATTTAATTCTAATTCGCTGTTTTTATGTAATATCTTAGAAACTTCAGCGGATTACAAAATTTTTGTAATAAACTTTTTGTAGAATGAATTTTCCTCAAGGAAAAACATTCTAACAGAAAAATTTAAGTGTTCGATCATGGGATATTTCATAAAAACAGCATTGTGAAGCGAGTATCCCGTACCTGAATGTCTGAAATACTTGTCTTTATATCATTATTGAATCCTAATAAATCAGCAGCATCATTCTTCTTCATAATTCCGCATTTGAGAGTTCCAATAACGACCGTTCCTCTTCCCGGTACATTGAAAATATTATCAATTGGCAGAAGAAATGGTGACTTATAATCTCTTACTGGCGTAGGTATATAATCATCAACAGCATCCATCAATGTTTTTATTGATTCAACGCCATACTGTGATTTATCTCCATTGAGTGCCAATAATGCAGAACCTCGGACAACTGGCGAAGCGCATCCATCAAAGCCGATACTCGTGAGGACTTCTCGAATTTCAATCTCTACCAGATCTAAAAGCTCTTCATCTACTAGATCCGCCTGAAAACTGTCCCATCTGGGTTCATTGCTCAAACTCATTATATATCATATTACCGAGTATTTTTACCCTCGATTTCTTTCCCCATTATGGGAGAAATTCAATTAATTCTTCAGGTTATTTCGTCAAGTAGTTTGAACAGTTTCAATTTCATCAAATTTCGGTCTAATTAATGATTTAATTGTAAAGTATTGTATGGAGGAATGTCAGATAATTGAGTGAAAAACTAGAGATCCCGTATTTACTTGAGTTTTTAGAGAATCTGTTCAAAGCTGAGGGAGATACAATAATATATTTCTTAACACTGCGGAAACAGCCATTTCCTCACAGTATTAAGTGAAATAGAAGACAATATTTATAAAAAATATATTCAGAGCGAGTATGATTACAGCCTTCGCATCAAACTAAAAATTCCTTTGATAAATTATCAAGTTTTTATACCTTCGTTGAAAACGAATCAGACCTACAAAGAATATCCCCATGAAAATTTCTGTATTTCCCTCAGTTTTTGATTGAATTAATAATTTTTTTCCACGGAATCTATACTTTACCTTATTGAGATAAACGACAATATGATTAACACCTAATTGTTTGGCTAAATAAAGATGCTCTCGTGTTTGTGGCATAGTGCCATCATCAGCAGCAACCAATAAAATAGCCCCATCCATCTGGGATGCTCCACTTATCATATTTTTAATAAAATCAGAATGTCCAGGGCAATCTGTATGGGCATATCTTCTTTTTTTTGTTGAATAACCAACGTGTGCAATGTTGATTGTAATACCTCTTGCTTTCTCCTCGGGCGCTTTATCAATCTCATCAAACGGTACATATTTGCAATTTTCATATTCCTCAGACAATACTTTTGTTATTGCCGCTGTTAATGTAGTTTTACCATGATCAACATGACCAATTGTTCCGATATTACAAATTTCATCATCTGAATTGTTTGTGCTCGAGGAATTTCTTGCTGATTCGGAAAATCTTGCGAGATTTTTACGACAAGAAAGCGCGATAAATTTTCTTCGTAGAATGGAAAATGTTCGATTATTTTGAACAATGCAATTATTTATGCAAACGCTCTGTTGATTTCTTATGAAAATTGTCTTCAAAACATTCCTCAATAGAGTCATTTTCACCTATAGAAAAAATTCAATATTTAATGAAATAATGGAAATTTTATATGCATATATATGACGAGAAACTAAGGAATAATTTGTTACCTTCTATTTCACGATTAATTATTGCCCTTTCAATCACCTTCAATTAATAGTATTTCACGTGGAAAATATTCTCCAATTTTCCAGAATAATTCCACAATTCCGTTGACCAAGAGATGTCGCTACTAGTCTGTGCCGAAATGGGTTTTCTCTTTATTTAGCGAAATAATTGCAATATACCCCCTTCCCCCGCTAACTATCGTGTACCCGTGAAATTTCTGTGTTCTCCATAGATGGCTCTAGCGGTTAAGTTTAGCCAGAGGTTAAGTTAACCCGAGGTTAACTTAGCTCTTGGATGAAAAACTCAGCCAGAAAAAAAATTTCAGTTGGGTGCTTGGTCATAAGAGGTCCTATCTAACGATAAACAAAACGTTACATACCGGCAAAAGAAAACACAAAAGGCCTCGTTGTGTGTTGGTTACACATCCATTTTACACAAAAAAACGTTCTTTTCCTTTTCTTTCTTTCTTTCTTTCCATCATCTACGACATTGAATGTGGCATTTGAGGTTTGTTAGCGAGGTAAGATGGATGATAGTAGTGTTGATGAAAATTCAATTAATTCATTCGATCAATTTGATTCATATAACGAAGAAGTTGAATTATCAGATATTATTGATGAGATTGATGACGGGGAGGGGAATTGTAATGTAACAAGTAATTCATCCTCCTCGTCTTATCAAGAATCAACATCTGTATTTAATACTGATTATGAAGAGTCTCGTTCAACGGAAGATAGTGTCCAACCAGTTGAAATATTGGAAGAAAATAATAACGATCCAAACAATAACATGGATATTGAAAGAGGGGATGAAAATATAATTGATAATATTGTGCCAATTATTGAAATGCCAGTTAGTCCAAAGCCAGGATGTAGTAGAGATTTTGATTTAGTTGAAAATGGACAGATTGTTACGCCAGAATTACACAAACAAATAATTGAAATTCAAGAGTTCTTAACCAATATAACGTACAATAAAATACGTGATTTATTAAATAAGCGAGTGAATTTTAAGAATGAATTAATGAAATTATTTGAAGACAATGATGCATCATTGAAACGTAATAATGATGGTGATATTTGTGACACTGAGGATAAGAAATTAACGATACAAATTACATCGCTCGATACTGCACCAATGGAAATGGAGGAGAAGGTAATTGATGAAATTTTATTAAAAGAAGAAGTACTTGACGGTCTTACTGAAATTGATGGAAATGGCCAAAAATTAACGCCACCACAGCAAGAACAAATAAGTGGTAGCTCATACGTTAAAAATTCAATACCAATATCACTTGATTCATCGAGTGATGATGAAATCCTTCCTTTACCTCACACAATCATTCGAAATGGCAATTCTACAAATTCTACAAAACTCTGTTTCAAAGGATTCCACGGCCAGAGGGTCATTCAAGTAAATAAAAAAGCTAACAGCAATATAAACTCAGTTAAAGCAACAGGGTCAAATGACGTGAAAATGGTAAATTTTATTCCAAAATTAAGAGAAATATCCTTCTATGTGATGGTCAAATTAATTCTTTCTTTCATTTTAATTTTCTTTGTACGCTAAGGAAATGCTATATAGGTTCAATGTTCGTCCTATAATTTGTGAAATTAGAAAAAAATTAGAATTTTTATTTATCAATTTTTTTAATCACTCAAATGAAAATTCACATCGAGCAACTACTTGAATGAGATATTTTTTTAAAAATAAATTGATAATCATATTTTGATCTTTATTTGTTTCTGTTACAGCGCGGAAACATGTATAAAATGAACGTTACCAATGGTGCGTTGGACAAAATAACTATGCCGTATCCTGTCATTGAATCTGCTACTAGAGGGGCTCCAGCCACAATTGTTCGAGCAGCTCAGGCAACAACAGTATGAATATTAATAAGAAAGCATAATTTGAGCTATTTCGAATGAAAAAAATTAATTCAAGTAATACTGAAATATTTTCGTCGTTTCAGAATTTTATCGTTACATCAACAAATTCAGGAAGAATTGCAAGCACCTTTGTTCCTTCAACTTCGAATGTGAGTATTTTTTTCTAATTTTTTTGTTTTCAAACATTGGATTACAATTAAAACGAAACTCTTACTCTTGCTATTTTTCAGAATTTTAAGACTGTAACTTCTAATGCTACTTTTACAGTAGCAACTGCTGCTTCCGCTGCTGTTGGCAATCCAGGAACCTCAGAGGTAATATACTACCCTCAGTTATAGGAGCTTTTCCAAAGTTTCCAATGATTGAAACATTCGATATTTTTTATTCTCATAATACAAGTGTCGTTACGTCGATCTTGATTCTTCTCATAGGACCCAAAAAATTTCATAGTAGTTTCCAATTTCTCTCCAGTTTATCGGAGATATTTCTACATCTAAGGGCGATAGAAAATCATTTATTGTAATCTCTTTTGTTGAGAAAAGTAAGAGTGACCAACAATCATCACCAGAATTCCTCTATCTCCCATGGATTTCGAGAGATTTATTTCAGTGAAACTGGCAAGAAAAAGAAAAAAATTATTAAATAAACATATTTCAAGGTTTACGAGAGTATATGTTCGATAATAAAATTATTTGATGCATATGAAGTGAAATTCGATACTTGTAAAATTCACATGCTGTAATGGAATGATGAAATGAAATGAGGGAAATTATCGTCTTCTCTAAAAAATTATTCTTGATCAATTTCATCAACTTTTATGATCCTGAGTTTGTTCACAATCTATCTCTATAGCAATAGAGAAGAATAACTTCATACACAAATGGAATAATGTTCATTTAAAAGACTTTGATATATCACAAAAAAAAAATGACTGATATCAGAATGATTTTTCTAGTTTTTGCACTTCACTGAACGTTTCATTTCCATCTGGAAAAAAAAATAACATTTTTATTTTGAATTTCAGACTTTAAAACATCCACCATCACCAGTGCTCAGCGGCTTTTTCGCTGTTGATGGTGAACCAGTGCCAAAAATAAAAATAATAACAGAGGGCAAATCTAGCCGTATAGTGCCAGTAGAAAATCTACCCCAACCACCACGTGTACATCGTCCAGTTGTGAACGATGAGTCACGTAAAACCTATGCGAAAGATCAAAATGATCGTTGGAATCCAGTATTTCAGCAATTCGATTATCCAAAATATCACACCACTCTGAAAGGTGTAAGGAGAGCATACACTGATGCACAATTGCGACGAGAATTGGCATTGACACTACAAGAGGAAGCTGATAGAGAAATAGCTCAGAGGCTAAATAATTACAAGCACAAAGATGAAGGCAAAAATGAGTATGATTATCCAATAATTCAGCCAGTTAAATTAAAATTACCATCAAATTATGGACAAGTTAAACCACCAACACCACCACGTCCTGAAAGACATTTTTCAACACAAATAAATTTACCGAAAATTCTAATTGTTAACGTTGATGAAGCACCAGCACAAACACAATTGCCACCAAAAGAAAAGGATGGATATTGCCAAGAAATTTATACAAAATTACGTGCAATGTTCCCAAATATAAAGAAAGATTATATTAAAAATATAACACCAGCTGATTGGGCACCAAATATTGGACACGATGTGCAATTTGGACAAATTGTTGACAGATTATTGGCATCTGAAGCTACATGGGAATTGGAAATACCAGATGATGAGCCAGGTGATTTAATTGGTGTTGTTGGAGGTGGTGGTGGTACTGCTGCCAGTAGCAGAACAATTGATGAAACCTACGAACAATTAGTTGAAATATTTCCAAACGCTGATCCAACATATTTGAGAACTCATGCTGAAAGGATACACAATAATGATCAATTATTTGAGGAATTCATAGAGGAAACATTTAAGAAACATGATTATCCAACAAGAGAACAGTATTTGTCGAAAATGAGAATAACAGAGGAACAATTACGTTACACTAAAAACTTTACAGTTCCAGGATTTCTTGAAAAATTTCCAGATCCATTTAAACATTTCCTCGATAACAAACGTCAATGCAAATACGAAATTATGGTTTTTGAATTTTTAAAATGCCATTTTAATAAAATAAGGGTTAATACAATCTCAAAGATTTACTCAGATTCTGGTTATAATATGAGTATTGCAGCATCAAGATTAGCCAAAGTTCGCAGCGACATGTGTAGTACGCGTAAAGGCACTGATATGCCACCACAAGACATTAATTTGCTTCAAGAAATGGCATTCGTACGTCACGAGAAGGCCATAAAAGAATATCTTGCTGAAATGGAGAATGCTGAAAAACTAGAATTCGAGAAATTGAAAGCATCAAGTGGATTGTTCGAATGTCAATGCTGTTATGACACAGAGTGTATGCCATCAAAGTGTTCAACATGCGATAATGGACATATTTTTTGTAATTCATGTATTATAACTGGTACAGATTCAAAGCTTGGTGAGGGTGAGACGCATGTACAATGCTTTCAAGGCTGTGGAAGTGAATTTAGTTTAGCTACATTACAAAAAATATTAAAACCAACAAAATTCAGTATTCTTGTTAAAAAACGTCAGGCAGCTGAGGTTGCTGCAGCTGGATTAGAAGGACTCGTTGCTTGTCCATTTTGTCATTTTGCATCAATACCACCAGAGGGTGACAAAGTATTCAAATGCCTTAATCCAGAATGCATGAAAGAATCATGTATTCAATGTAAAGAGCCTAATCATGTACCATTACGCTGCGATGAAGTTGGTAAAGCTGACAAAGCACGTAAATATATTGAGGAAAAAATGACACAAGCACTTGCACGAACATGTTACCAATGCAACAAAGCATATTTCAAAGATGAAGGATGTAATAAAATAACTTGTCCTTGTGGTGCCATTATGTGTTATCTTTGTAATAAAAAAATCAAAGATTACACTCATTTCCGTGGACAGGGCTCTGATGATATGTCAAGGTGTCCACTTTATTCAGATAATGCTAGATTAAATGCTGAAAATGTACGTAGAGTTGCTGATGAAGCTAAGAGAGAATTATTGAGGCAGGATCCAGCATTGAATATTGATACTGAACGACTCTTGCCAAATATGCCACCACCATCAGCTGGACCTCATCAACAGATACTCCAAGCTCCTCCTCGTCTTCCAGTAAGTTTTCTCTTTTGTTTCAATACTTTAAAAATTCATAGGCCAATCAAATCTTTTTTTTTTCCATGTCTCAGGAAATATTTGCTGTTTTTGACATTTTCAACAATTCATTCCGTGAACTATGTTTTCTTTTTCTTTAGCATAACGCAGGTCAAGCTCATCATCAGCGTCTAGCAGCTCACCATGCTCAGTTCGAGCAACATTACCTCCATAATCGTCATCAATATCGTTAAGTATCTCTGTTTCCATTAAATCTCATAAAAAATAAAAATATTAAGGAAAAAAAGAAAAATTAAAATATTACGTTGATACATTAAAAAAAAAAGCATTTTATCATTTTACGATGTTTGATTATTTGAATTAGTTACGTTTCATTTCATTGTTAGTGTTGGTACTCGTAAAAATAACTTATTTCATTTAATACATGATGAAAGAAAATATGAAGAAAGAGAACATATGTCAAGAATAATATTGTCTAGTGAATTGTTATATGTGCGATTGTATGCGCTTCAAAAAAAAAAAAGTTGAAAGAAAAAAGTGAAAAGGGTACCTGAGAAAATGTTCCTAAATAAATATTTGCATTTTTATATTAAAATGAATTTTCATTTGTCATATTCCAAGTTCCTTGAAAAAATTATGAAGAATTTAAGTTATGTTCAACCATGTTTCTTCCAATTTCTCGTGGAATATTGCAGAGAATAATTTTCCACGGTAAAAATAGAACTAAAAGAAAGGATATCACAGAAATAGATCCATCTATCTGGGATCCTCAGAGATTATAGAAAAATAGAAAAAACGAGTTTGATGTTACTTGACCTTATTTCCTTGTTTCACTATTGTTTTTTCTTTTTAATGAAGAATGGGAATTCATTCATTATATTATTTGTGAATATGGGAAAATTTTGGTAATTATCTTTTCGGTTCAAAAAAAGGAGAGCTACAAAGACAATAATTCGAAAAATTTTACTTATGTCAAATTCACCACATTCCTATTCATCTTCTGATGGATCTAAAAAAATTCCAAGCACATTCCCAAGGTTAAATCGATAAGACTAAAAAATGCAGTGAGTGAAATCCCCCGACAATTTTCCAAATACCAGGAACAATTCCATTTTCCATAATATTCGATGAAAGGAATTTAGTAAAATTCGATGAAAGATTTAGTAAAATTCATTCCTGAATCCCAATTTGGTGAAAACAACTATATTCACCTGCGGTAGTAGTAGTTATCATGTGTTTTACGGTACTTAAAAAATATCTTTGAGGAAACATTGTAAAAGTTGATTTTTGCTTCAGAATGGAAGCTTTGTTTTCGTGATTTTTGTTACAAAACGATGTCTCATGGAAATAACTCCCAATTATCTGAAACATTACAGAGCACATAGATACCGTTTTACATTACTATAAATATTTGAGAACGTACTGCTAATGCATTAGAAGGAATGAGAGAAAGGAAGAAAGCTTTATTTCATGAACAAAAATAAATATGGATGTAAATATGAAGAATTTCGTAGAATTCAGTTTATTATAATAATCCCCGATCTCTCATAATTTCTTTAAAAGCACCTCAAAGCTTTTCTCAAATGTAATTGACCGCTCTAACATATATACCCTTTCGAATTGATTACTGCCATCCAGTGAGGCCATGAGAAAATTCATGATGGCTGTACCCGCTTGAAAATTCTTTTTGTAAAAAATGTGTTTTCTCTATGAAAAATTGGAGGCTTCTTTATATGAATGGTTTATATGAAAGCATACATGTAAACATGAGGAATTACTCGGAGTAAGACTGAATTTTCGATATCAGTATAGTAAAGCAGGCCTCCAGCGCAGAATATTGGGAGATATTTCGCAGGGGTCATATTTTGTGAATATACTACCAAAATGCCGTTACTATACTCTGTACCTCTCAATATCATACAATGAACATTCACCATCACCGTCAGGTTTTCCTTTACCACCTTTTTGGAAT
Organism: Aleiodes sp. PSUC_FEM 10030003; assembly: GCA_018902275.1. NCBI lineage: Eukaryota > Metazoa > Arthropoda > Insecta > Hymenoptera > Braconidae > Aleiodes > Aleiodes sp. PSUC_FEM 10030003. Next base: position 17,850 of record JABSMS010003951.1, read on the forward strand.
AAATACGCAAGCGCTGGTTATCCGGTGCAGATGCGCCAGCGCCCTGGCGCTTCTGGCTACAGTATTTCCACCATTTCTCTCTGCCACTGCAGTCTACCAACCATAGCCACGTACAAGGGGAGTAACTTTACACTACCGTCTAAAAGATCCCATTAATTTTAACTTAATTTTCCATTCGATTCAATCGCCTCCATAGTGCAGACGTGAATATGATTATAAATTGCATTGAATTCAATAAAGGAAGTTCAGACGCATCGAAATACAAACAGTAGTGCTTAAGAGTGTCATTTTCGATCCAATAATTGGGGAGGTAAAATAGAAAACTGAAGAAAAGCCTCGAGCAGGAGAGTCACGAATTATGGGGCCGAATGTGAACGAAGTGATCATGTGTTATGGATTTATTGTGAAATAACTTCCAGCAATTTGGAAAATTAATATCTCAACCGAAATAGATAATCAGTGTATTTTAAGTTCTTCATTTTTCTACTGGACTGAAATTGATTTCTCTATTGTTCTGACTATCTTGATAAATTATTCGATTTCAAAATTATGACTAATTGCATCGAAGAAGGCGTACATAATAGTCTTCAAAGTGTGCTACACTAACAATTTAGTAATTGGTTTCTGTATAGTTAGAAAGTTGGCAATAAGCAAGTGAAACAAAAAAAGCCTGGAACAGTAAGACGAGAACAGCAAAAAAATCAATATCTCTATTCATAATACGTTATTCCTTCCTCAACTCTACTTAGGAACCATGAAACACATTCAGAGCATGTCAAGCTGACCCAAAATACAACAGACTTTTCTTTTCTGGATGTAGAGACTGTAGTAGATGATTCTATCAGTACGAGTTGTATAAAGTTTTGATTTTATTTTTCATATAGAAAGAATTGTCTGAGTTATTGATGGAATAAGTGAATTGAACTATACTGACATAGTTGATGGTTCTAATAATGCAAAATATCTAACGTAGTGAAATTTTACAATCATGATCGCAAGATTCTTATTTTTATTACTCGTGCCAACGTGTTGGAGCTTTGTGCTAGACGGTACATCATCAAGTTACGCACAGTTCCACAAATGGAATTCAGCCTTGAATGGTAGTTTGGAATTTGAGTTCAAAACTGAACAAGGCAATGGTTTATTATTGTATACTGATGATGGAGGTAATAATGATTTCTTCGAAATAAAATTGGTTGAGAGCGCACTTAGACTGCGATACAATCTTGGTGGTGGTGCACAAATTGTTACCGTTGGCCATAATCTCGGCGATGGCCATTGGCATAAATTACAGATAATTAGAAATAATGAAAATACTACTTTAACTGTTGATGGGGTCAGTTCAACGTCAACCTCCAGGGGTAAAGAATTTGAATTTGGAAGATTTTATAGTAATTCGGATGTTTATATTGGTGGTATGCCTAGTTGGTATAGCAGTAAATTGACACTATTGGCGTTACCCAGTGTTATTTTCGAACCAAGGTTTAATGGGTTCATTAGGAATTTAGTTTATGCTGATGGTGATAATTTTATACCGAAAAGACAAGAAATCAAGAATAGTGACACAAAGGTGAGTCATTTTTTTCAAGTACATCTCAGAGTTATTCACATACTCTGTGAATATACCTCTATTCAATACCTGACCCTTTTGTGCATATATGATTTGTTTTGAAATTTTGTAATCTAGAGAGAAAACTCAACCATAGTAACCATAATAAATTACGATATTTCATTAGTTAATCTTAATATGCAAGACTCAATTTTCAATTAAGGTGACTTTTCAGACATGCTGAAGGCATCAATTGCAAAAATATTTATCCTATTTGCTAACTTCAAAAATGAACCCTAGTGAATTTTCATTCACTCACAAAAGGTCGTATAGTTATCGAAAAAGTTCAGTAGTTTTTTATAATTATTTTTAGAGCTATTACACTTGAAAGGAAAGTTCACATTCACGTGTCGTTTTTCCATTTCCATCCTCTGTTATATTTTTCTCTTCTGTGAATTGCGAAAAGGGGTCAAATTGACTCGTGGGACAGTTTCCTCTATCGTCTAAAGCACACACAGAAATAGTGGAAGGTAGGTATCGATTGCCCGCAAGAGATAGAGTGGAGAAGGGGTGAAGAAACCATGCGGATATTGTGAGTTGAGAATACAAACTTGTCGTCTCCTACGTGCATATACAGACCTAGAAAATAATTTTCGTCGTTTTTTCAAAGCAATCCTCTCCGTTCTTCAAATTATACGTCGAGGGTGGAAAATTAGTGACCTAGAATAAATTCTCCTGCAGAATTCTTCTATAAGACGATAAAGAAATCTCATTAAGAGAAGTTACATTGCTATCTTTTATTAGAAACATCTTAATCTCGACTTCAGTGGCTTGGTGGTGTTCAAATGGAATCAATTCGGTGTGATTTCTGTGTTTCCTTAATCAATCTTCTACTTCATAATGAATCGTTATGATTTCGTGTGATCTCCAGTGTATTCTCAGCTTCAAAAATCAGCCACTCCTTAATTTTCGTCAACGGAAGATCAATTGATATTATTCATTTATTCATCCCGCTTAGGCGGGATATCTTCATCGTCATTTCGTAAAAATTAAGTCGTGATGCATCAAATCAGCATATAAAATTGAATAATCTCCCGCTGTATGAATTCAGCGGGAGATTATTCATGTCCATTGTAGAATCACCTTGATAAACTCCTTACAGTATAGCTACACTCAATTTAATTGGAGTTTCTACATCATTTATTTTGAGCGTGCATTTTCGAATGAATAAATGATCGAATGATGGCTTTAGGACCCATATACTAGTGAAAAGAGAATCGTCTGACCATTGCCTATCTCGAATCTCCTTACACGTTACGCAACGAAAAAAAATTATTGAAACTCAAACTCAATGTTTTCCATTGCCCCCCGCCCTTCCTCCTCCATTTTAGTGAATATCTCCATTTTATTTAATAAAATAGTGACAGAAGCAAATTCTTTGAAGTTTAATTCTGCATTCATTTTCTCAAATAAATTCATCATTAAGGGTGTTCTGAATACTTACCGCAAATGCACCGAAAATTCAACGAAAATTATGGAATGAGTATATTGTTATCCTGAATCTGGATGTAAAATTTCAGAGGCAAAAATTGTGCCGTATCGATCACAATTTTTGAAGTTTAATATGAACCTTTATGGAACGCACAGTTAATCGAACTTTGAATGCATCTCCACGTCTCAAATTCTTGAAATGGTTTTATAATAGTGTTATTTAAAAATTGAGAGAAAGAGGCAGACAGGGAAAGAAGCACAGGGAATTTTTTCAATATTTTTCCCCGTTAGAAGCAGCTCTTATAAATCTTATCCGTTACGTATTCCAAGATAAAGACACCAGAAAAATGAATTTCAATTTTTGATCGAAACAACGGAGAACGTACCATATGCAGATTCGTAGATCCAATGAATTTTTTCCTATGTTTCAGTGTGGTGGTTTTCCATGCGGTGAATCTACTGGATCACATAAATCCATTAGAGTGAGTATCATTATAATTGGTAATTTTCGTTCGGGAAGGATTTAATGACGTTATTTAATTATCTTGGGCCGCTACTATTCATTACCTTCACTATATGACTACTGTCTTATGAAGATGAATTATTTCTCACAGTGAATGAGTTTCGTGGCGTATACAGTTGAGGGAGACAATTGTACCAGAACGGAACTAATTTTTATTTGTACAATATTTTCTCCTTTGTTTCAGAGCGTACGTAAAATCACAGTAAATTCCACCGACGCATGTGAAACACGGGATCCCTGTCAACATGGTGGCATTTGTATTTCCACTGATACTGGGCCTATTTGTGAATGCCGTACTGGTGACTACGAGGGGGAATATTGTGAAAAAGGTTGGTGATTTATATACTGAAGATTCCGACATGATTGGAAATTTTGAAGTGTACTCGGAATATCAATAATGTAACATTGATATAATAAATTCATTTTATTTCAACCTGTATCAACTGCAAGGTCATTAGCCACTTTCACGCTGAGAAAAAACTAATATTTTATTGTAGAAAAGCAAAAAGCTGAGCAACTGAGTAAGAGGTCAATTAGACGTTTTTGTTCACCATTTCTTTTTATTTCTCCTAATACATGAGGAGTGTGCTCCCGAAAGGTTGATCCCAAAATGAAAGCACTTGAATTTATTAAATGACATTTTTTATGAAAATGATAAATTTTGCATGAAGCATCCGATTTTTTTCTCGTATGTTCATTTTGTGCAACTCTCCTTTACCTTATGAAGTTGAGTATAGGCTTATTTCGAAGAGGGAATTGTGCTCCTGTTAATAACCAAAAAGAAAACAAAACAATGGAAGAATGAAGAATTATCATGGAAATCCATTCTCAAATTAACAGGGGTAACTATTGTCATATGATGCATTCCTCGTGACTTCAATAAAAATAGGCGTCCGATTTCGATTTTCTCTTTATTTTTGAATATGCGGATTAAATGATCAAGAGAAGCCGTTGACGACCAAAAAACTTCTTTGGGAACGTTATGACCATATATAATCTTGAATGAATCCTGCGTATGCCCATTTCTCCCTTTCTCGTATGCTTATGCAAAAATTGGAAAAATATTCTTGTATCAAAATAGGAGACAGAATTATGATGACAATTTTATTAGTTGTCAAAATGTGATTTTTTTTTCTTTATTGATCGAATCGCCAGAACGTCAATCCGGTGAACTGACTTGCAAGCTTGTAGTACTCAGTTCGTACCAGCTGACTATACCAGATCCCTCTCATTTTTCGGCAGCTCATTTCCACCCAAGTGTAACTGTCAGTTGTCCCCAAATAAGTACTGAGCAATATATATCACAAAATTTCGTCCGAGAATTTCCCTGCAATTTTGGTTGGGAATAATTTAGAGTATCTTTGTTAAAACTGTTAGTTATTTTCATTCTACTTGAATTCTTGGATTCGGAGTTTTTATTTCGTTGAGAGTACCTACATGAAGGGAGACTTTCCCGTAAGGTAAAAGATTACGTGACAAGAATTTGAAGTATGAGAAATACGTGGCCCTCAGAGTCTTTGGATCATTGACCTTCCTAGGTACCATTTGACTAGTATTATTCTCAAGCAGAATCAGCATTCAGAATCAGTGAAACAGAGACGCACGAGAAAAGTTGTTATGTTCATTTCATTCAAGATTACCACCGTTGGAAAATTTTATAATTTAATTAATAATATAACCCATGATTCGGAACTGGGAGCCCTCTAAATCCTTCAATCAAAGTCCCATCATTATTTTTCGTTCATATCATTCATTGATTTTCATAGAGGGATGGAGTACAGTGTTGCCTACTGCAGGTGCTAAGGATAATCAGTCATGGGGATACAGTGAGTTGAACACTAAGTTTTATTCAATTCAATACAATTGAATGAAAACTCCACAGGTAATGATGATAATCCCATACATTTCTTCTAATATATTACAAATGGAAAGCTACCGATTTGAAACTACCACTACCTGTACTAGCCTTCGTAGTTATTAGGTTCCCTATGAGGGGCTTCATAGAAATTAGCTGAAATATTATTTTGAGAATAAACTCCAGTAAATCATCTATTCGCTTAGCTTGATTTTCCATTCCATCACTTGAGAGTACTCGAGCCTCTCAGTTATGTTATGCGTCCCCACTCTACCCTAGTTCTGGCCCGAAGAGGTTTTATTTATTCTTCCATCGCAATGGAAGTTGACGGTAACTTGAATCAGTTTGCTAGTTTAATCCTTAGGCACCAAGCAGCAATAAAAAAACTGACGAATCTGATCCAGGATAATTAATTGTTCAGATAATTCATCAAAATTCTCTCTTGATTTTTAGATCCGAAGATCTTAGATTCGGCTCCCTGTCAAAGAACTTTTTTTATGTACTTATTAATTTTTTACTAGCATTTAATAGGTTCGAACGTTCATAAAACATCCTGTGAACGAGCATTAATGAATAATTTCAATTATTAAAGCACTTAACGGGAATAGCGCTAATCGACGGCCAAGTTTGATCATATTTGGACCAAGCTCGGGTCATCCTTGGGCCAATGGTTAATTCTCATTTCTGTGACATGAACTCTCGAGAGAATCGTTCTTGATGTAATGGTATATAAATATTTTTATTTCAATATTTTTCTCGCATTACTATAATCTATTTCTTTTCGATGTTCAACGAGCATTATGGAACACACCATCCACAACATTTCCTTCTTCCCTCGCTATGTTTCCTCAATAATCGTTTTATCCTCTCCAACGTCGAGTATTGCCTCCGCCGTCTCTGTAAATTGGTCTGGAAACTCGCTGCTGGTCAGTGCTGTCAAAAACAGAGAAATACATGATTTTTCTGGCGATCCCACAGAGGGATTACGAAATACTTCTCAAAAGCGTGGAAAGCTTCCATGCGTTCTATCTCTTCGTGCAGATTCTCCATCACTTCTTTCGTGAAAAGTTGTTGGGGTAATGTTGGGGTACTATTTTCTTTCATTTTAGGCGATGAAAAAAATATTTATACATAGTTCTAAGCAGCAAGAAGAGTGGGGAAGCAACGTGCCTGTACAGGCACAAATCCTCACGGAAGAGAAGAAAACGAGGTTTGAACGTTGCCACAAATCGAGGGAAATGAAATGAAAATCAAATTTATATAACAATCGGAGGGCTGATACTTCTCACTTGCTCCTCTTCATTCTCCTTGTGTGGAGTTGAGTGAGACGTAATGTAAATCCCAGTCTCAAATTTCTACTCGGGAATGATTTCAGGAATTAAATTGAAGTATCCAATGGGATATTACCCCTTTTCCGTTTTCATTCTAGTCATTTTGAAGCAGAGGAATGTGGAATTCTAGTCAGTTGGCTTCAAGTGCAGCCAGCCTGGAATTCTTCAATTATTCAATTTGATCCCTTTCGAGTATAATGTAGAGTACCTTTTATCTCCGTATGTAGAGCTTAGAACTCATTCAAGTACACTCAATATATAGAGAAAAAAAAATATAAATACAGATGGATTCGTAAATATAAGATAAGTGTTCATATGTGATGATTCACAGTTATGATTTTTTCTATCATTCCAGATAAATTACCCTCTGAGGCATCATTCAAGGGCACCGAATATCTTAAAATCGAACTCAGTAAGGGCGACCCCATTCTTAGTATGGAAGAATCTGTGAGCCTCCAATTCAAGACAAGGCAACACAATGGCGTTCTCTTCCATTCTGGTAAGAATAACTATCAAAGAACGTAACTATCTTCATGAATACAGGAGAAGAAAAAAGAGATGTATCATATCCAATAATGAGATATTAGTAGTTATGATAAGATCGATCTTCAAGAAGGGCAATAAGAGTTTGCCATTCCAAGTTTCTGAAAAAAACTCACAAAAGAAACGAAGCTGATAGCCTGTACTTATTTCTTTAGATAGTTGATAGTAGTTTCTTGAAACAGAATTTTCCGTTTGGATTCTAGGTGAAGGGCCTGATCATCTCACAGTATCACTGAGAGACGGTGGAGCTGCAGTCAGTATGACCTTAGCAAATGGCCGGTTGGATTTGCAGATTAAGCCTGCCAAAATCAGATTTGATGATAATCAATGGCATAAAATTACTGTACAAAGACGAGTTCAAGAGGTTTGTCCATTAATTTGCATCTAGTGCAATTATTATGATATATTATTTTTTACTATTTCCAGCGGACTCATTTTTATATTTATTCCGATTCAATCAGTCCATTGAATATTGAACCCAATTCTACGATATTCCTCAACGATCCTACATTACTTAATGAAAGTTGCCTATTTGCACTCTTTAATCTGCATCGCCATTAATGGATGAGAAGAATACAAAAAGTTCGGTAAATGAGTAGTTTCATTTGGCCAACAAAAATAAATACCGTGCAAATTTCTCTCATAAACATAAGGCAATGAGTTCACATCAATTACTCAGCAGTATACCCAACGACTAGCAACCTCCAGATAAATTAGTAAATCGCCCATTCGACAAACCTCGTCGTATATTATACTGAGAATTCATGTAGGAATCGAAAACGCTGATAATTCAAAAACATTTACACCAAAAGAAATTCCCCGACTAATAAGTTACAAAAAAGGAAAATCAAAAGTTCCTATAATAACTATGTTTTCGGAGGGGATCAGCTAATCTTCCCATTCATCGAATTTTTTTTCTATTTCAGATATCTTCAATCACGAGATTCTGTAAGGTGAGAATGTCCAAATTAATATTATGATAGAAATCACATCGTTTGATTGATGCTCCAACGGAACCTTTTTCACTCAGTTATGATACCAACAATCGGAAATTAGTAATTGATGAATGATAATTTTTTTGTTCTATATTTTATTCTAGCTATCGGCAATCGTCGATAATATCTATGCTGAGCATGCTCATACAGCTGGCTCATTCACACGATTGGCGAGTAAGCAGTTGTTAGTGGGTGGTGGAGCTGATTCTAAATCATTACAAGGTGCTAAGGGAATCACAAATTTTGTTGGATGTCTGCGTAAGGTAAGATTTTATTAATCAATGCCCAAATAAAGCATGCAACTTGCATTGTATATCACATAGTCAAAGATGATGAGAGAAGCAGTTGTGAATAACTCAGCCAAATGAACATCCATCAGTTGATTCTCATTTGATCAGAGTATTTCTGCATCTTTCTCAGTTCTAACACTCATTGTTTTCAGTTGAACTTCATTCAAACATTTTATACTGGGCATGTGATAACAATCATGACCATTCATTACGAGTTCAATAATTTTGTTAGGATTTGAAAGTGGAGTGAAGATTCTTTGTGTTTAGCTGGGGAACAAAAATAAAATTTTTCGTATGTTCACTTTTGCATTTTAGAAATATGTGATTTCGTGTAAATAATTTTGAAATGAGCGAAATATAGACAATTGTAACCTGAATACAGATGTTGCTACATTACAATACTACTATCCCATAAATATAATGAGTTGGCCTCGTGAGGTTAAGCATATTAATACTTTGAACTAATTTCTAGATTCATTCGTTCGTGAATTCATTGTATATGGATCAAGTATCTTGTATTTTTCATAGGTCATGTTCAAAGCGGAGGGTGTTGAGATCGAATTGATTGAAGCTGCAAAAAGTGGTGCTACAGGTGCAACAGCTTGGGGCCGTATTGATTTCCATTGTCGGGAACCAAAGTCAGATCCCATCACTTTCACTACACGGGAGTCCCATCTTGTAAGTACAAAACTTTTAGAATAATCATTTGTTAGTCGTTCGAAGATATCATTAGCATAATATTTGCTCACTGTTCTATCTAGAATATAGATAGTTCTTTAAACTAATAATGAACACAAAACGTCATCTATTTGTGTCAGGATTATCATAAGCTATAATGAGTGGAAATATGGGTAGAAATACATGGATTACTCTAGAGTGACGTTACGTGACATAATCTACTTCTTTCCTAGTGTGGTCATGGGAGTGAGAGAATCAATATCGCCCCGTTTGATCATGACTCTGAAGGAAATTGATGATCATATTTTATTTCAATGGTCGTAGATATTAAATGACATATCATTTGTTTTCTAATATATTTAAAATATACACTCACCAGCCATACGTATTCTTATGAGTTATTCTCCAATGACCAACGTTTTTGACTACATAAATGATTCCATATGCCGAAATTTTTTGTCAAATGGAGTTTTGTGAAAAAATTAACTTCCGACGATCCTGAATCCGAGAAAACCTGCTAACAACAGTCATCAGGGAGATTTATTATGAAAAAATGTGCTTTTATCCTGAAGTAGCTTTTTACTCGTTTCTAGGTCATCTTGTCCATTCACTGCTACCGTCACTTGTCCTTTGCCAGCGTGAGTGATCAAAATGTCTGGATTTTTTTTTTCATGAACGTTCTCAAATTCTGAATAGTTCGTGAGGCTTCTCTTTTTTAGAGAACACTCAAAGGATTTCTCATTCGATCGACAACTTTGGTCCTGAAGCTAATAAGTATTTCGTAGAATACCTCAACAATATTAATTTCAAAAAATCATTCCATTGAAGGAATCGCACTCGGTGCATTTCGAGGGCAATCATTTGAAACTTATGTGCTGATATATCAGCAGAAATGATAGGAAGGGATAGTGAACCGTATGTCTAATTTGACATTCTTTCACGTCTTATATTTTAGTAAAATGGAAGATAATAATACCATCCAGAAGCGAAATGAGCAGTTTTGCGTGATAAGCAGAGATGTTGAGTTTTTCCGAAGACTGCCTTACTATGTACGACTGTTATCGATAGTTTTCCCAATATAAAACAATCGGTTTAACCGTAAGAATGCGTATTGAACATTTTCGAGCTGAGATGCGGCAAGTACTTTGAAGCCTAGTTAGTTAGTAAATCACATCCCATTGCCGTATATATATATTTGGATTTTTACTGATGAATAAAATACTGCCAATTAAATGAAGAATGTGCAACGGCTGATTCTGAAATTGATTCCACAAATGGAACTATTTTTTCCAATAAAAATGGACAATCATCATAATATTCTATTATATAGCCATCTGAAGATAGGTATTCTTATGCAAGTACGTCAGCATAGTTGATAAACTAATCGGTTCCGAGAATAGTTTTTCGTGCCTAGAAACACTAAAACAACGTATTCACAACCAGAAATGGGATCCATGGTTTCGGCGATTTCCTTTCCTCAAAGCTACAGGGCCTCTGAATCGCGAAATTTATAATGATGGGAGTGATATAACAACGTAATAGCGTTATAAACAGATTTTTCAACTAGTCCATCTTCACTTCCTGATCAGAAAGTTACTGCAATAACCCCAGAAATTGATGCTACATTTATCGCACCAAATCTTCCCATAGTAAATTAATAATTCATCTGCTATATGACCAAGCACGTTCATTATGTCACCTGAATTAGAAATTTAAAGAGTACGATTCTAGTAAAGATGGCTGGTGAGTGGTTCAGATAGTATGATATCCTTTAATGAGTCACTCTTACCGTGTTGACTGGATAATTGAAACAACAATCAGGTCTGGCGTATACATATCCTGTGGATCCTTATTCATTCAAATGCGATTATTCGTCCCGTCTCCCTATACATGAAAAATGAATTAATTTGAATTAGTTGTGTCATATATCCGTTAATGAACGCCCCATTGCAGATTGATTTGTGATGAACACAGCCCGAAACGATGTTGCCAAGATCAAATTAATACTGTTTATTTCAATGGAAAGATATGATTTTTTTTTCAGTGGACGGATAATATGTAAAGAATTGTATGCGAACTCTCAATTCATTGATTCTATATTTAGAAAAGATGATGGGACAATTTGTATACATATTTAATTATATGTAAATGGGCACCAAATATATTGGGCTAAGTAGCTTAAAATGGGAGATATGAAAATGGAAATGAATGGGGAAAGAGCGAACGTAACAAGGATAATTGTGGAATATTTTTAAATTGATATCAATCTTGTCATATATGTGGCTTCAATGGGCTTGATGGAAATCAATGATGGGCGACCAAATAAAGAAGGCATCTTCATCAACAATGAATGCGAGGCGACTGCACGGCGCCACGGTCACCTTCACCAATCCAGAGTCCCACCTGGTAAGCTCAGTAACCCAGCTTTAGCAGAGAGAGAGGAAGAGAAAGCAACAATTTAAGCGCAATAAATGAGGCAAATAAGGCATAGGGGCACGTTTTCTCAAATGAATGAAATTTATAAAAAAAAATAGGAGAAAGACTCTCTCTGCACCGCCTCTATCTGGCGCGCTGACTGGCCGGCCGGCTCACCAACACCGCACACTTTTTGATTGGCTAATTCACGCGATATTTTAGCTTCTAGAGATGAGCGATACGCACAACCCTGATGATTCCTCCACTTCATAACACAATCACACTCCCTCTTCCAGTTTCTCCCATCTTCTCGCATTTACACGTGAATTAACATTATTGGTCATATATAATCTCTCAAACTAGATGGTATGTGAATAATCGTGTGAGAAAAATATAGGATGTTTTCTGAAAACTACCAAAAGAACATTCGCTTTTGAAAATGATTGATTGGTCACAATGAAAAGCATGTGGTCGAAGGTTCATAATAACTGATATCAAATGAGATGCTAAACCCCTATTAGCTTCGTTATTCCCTGATAATGAGAAGATATCTACAGATATTTTAATACTTGCCGACTAATGTTAGAGAGATTAGTCCAAAATCAGTGGTTATCATCCCGGAAGAGTGAATAATAGACCTCTCAAATTCCTGAAAGAATACACCCAAACGATTAGTTCGTCAACCTTCGAATCCTATTGCCCTTTATTCATCCATAGAAATTACCTCATTGAACTCATGAAGTAGTGTGTTATGGATGTAGTCAGTCTCTCTAGACTGAACTGAGTACTTTCGAGTATTCAATCATATCTACCTGACGAATAGAATACACAGCAAAAAACTATTTAATACAGAAGCATAGAACTTGGCATCGATAACGTAACTATCTGCAAAATAAGATGAGTCCATTGACATTATTACTGCCTTGCAACATTCCCCTTGAAGAAAGTTGAATTGACGATGATTTTGAACGGGAATAAATATTATGACCAAAATGTTAAATATCGTGTCACTTTTTTAGCGAATGGGTTAGGAAATTTATGTCATCACAGAATACTTCATCTCACATACAATGATATTATCTATTTTTTGAATGGTACTGCAATTCTGAATATAAATTAGTTTAGGAGTATAAACGGATCACTCGCTACAATGCACAGTGCACGCTGTTTCACTTCAAAGCGGCCTGAAATGATGGGAATAAGAAAAGTCGAAAAAAGAATGATAACGGATAAGGAATCTTTCATTCACCGATATAGTTAAATAATTATAAAAGCCGTCAGGCTTAGTGAGGATGAGAATGAGAAAATACAAAAATTATGGCGCCATTTGAACGCAAATGGTGAGTGGCTACTGGAAATGTGTAGTTCCTTTCAGTCCTCAATCCTCTCAGCACTAGAGTGAATTTTCTAGATTCAGAGCAATGGAAATATATTAATAAAACTGACGAATTTTCGCAAAGAGTGAGTCAAATTGTTTGCTCTACGGGTTGCTCTGTGATTTCCATCGGAATAATGTCTTGCAATGTGAAATGGAAGATTTATCGAGCCCCATATTTTAGTTCAAGCACCAAATTGCATGAGAAAAAGAATATGATAATTAAAAAATTATAATGCACTAAGAAAGAACGGATACGCCTTGCATGTCAGCCCCATTATCTTCCCATTCAATCATTATTTTCTTTTACAGGATGTATAATATACAAACTTAATTACCGTATAATACTTCAAAAGTTTAACAATTACAAAAGTTATGTGCATTTCGTTCATTTTGCAATTTATCCTCGTAATGACTCCTAAATCCACGAATGAATAGAATGACATTACTGATTATTACCTTTCTGGAAAGGTTACTTCATAAATATGGGCAGCCTGTAGCTTTGAAGGAGAATCACTGTAAGATAGGACCAACCCCATCTAATAAGATTGATTATTCTAGTTTTCTATGTGAAGATTGACGTTCATAAATTTATCACTTCATTGATTGATATAATAAAATCGAAAGAGAAATGCTTTCCTCTATAAGGTCGCGAGAGAGATTCTCTCAGATTTCACAATCGCGAAAAAATTAAATATTTTATTCGGCTAGATGAATTCAATGTAAAAAAATTAGCACCCTGTTATTCTCAAAGCAGTTTAATATCGAACATTCCCTGAAGTCTCGTTATTCTATTGTGACCGTAGTACCATTTTTGTAAAACAGAAATTCATAGGGACTCAATCACTTCTATCAGTTGAGGTCGGTTAAGGATCCTTTTACTGAATAAATAAATTCTGTGGTTGGCAAGGGAAAATTCAAAAATGAAGACAAGAAATCTACGTCAGTTCCAATAATCTGTTTTTTTCCTCATTCTGTTCTCAATCTTCGCTCTTCTCACTCACTTTTACGTTTTATTTTCATTGAATTATTAATGAAGTTGAAAGTAAGATGGTTTGGAGCCCCAGACTATCCGGAATCATCAGCAAAGTATCACAGCATATCTGAGGGAAATATTTGAGCAAGGGAGTACGTTTTCAACATAAAAAGTGACAGGTGTGTGATGACGTGGAAATAGGATGTTTTTCCACTCGTCAATAAGATCGATCTTTACAGTCTGAATGAATTGGATAGTTTGCGAGTTTCATGAAGGTCAATTGAAGACTGACACAACACATTTCCAAATTGACCGTCATTTTATATCCCTAATGGAGGAAATTTGATGCGGTGCAATTTTTGACCGGTACAATTTTTTACAGGGATGATACAAAGGTTTCACCAAATATCTTCCTGGCTTTTAGACAATACCAAGTCGATAGCTCTCAACATATCGTGGAGCAATAGGAATGTCGTGCAAATTCTCCACCCAAATAAGAAAGCGACAGAACGATTCGAACAAGGCATTCACTTTGGAATTCAGTTTATGCTATTATGTATAGTTCTTACTAGTATGAAAATTCACAAAAATTGAAATAGATCACGCTTATTATTTATTGGAGGAGTCATGTGAAATGAAACGGGCACATTATATGGAGCAGATTAGTATGAAAGCAGGATCCAACTCATCACGTGCTTACTCACAGGATTATCTACAGTGAATCACTTCCATATGGATGACGGAACTCAGCAAATAGAATCGTAGTCTTCACTAATATTACAAGTTTTCAAAATGTTGTCCCTGATCATTTTCACAACACAAAAATCTATATGTACATGAACCAAATCAATATACAAATGTGGTTGATTTCAATAATTTCATTCTTTTCCATAGTAACCTTACAGATAATACGGATGCATTATCGTCCCATCGATGGAGCGTTACTCTGGCTTAATCAATTGATGCATCGAAATGGTTATTATATTATCGAAGAATTTTGTTAACTTTTGATTTTCACAATGTTCTAGGTATTACCACCATGGAAAGGTGCTGAATCTGGAAGCATATCCTTCAAAATCCGCACGAATGAACCTAATGGTTTGGTGATGTACAGTCGCAGTGGAGCACCAGCACGCGTACGTATTTTTCAAACTAAATAACGTTGAAATTTTATTATTGTATCAAGAGACCAATGAAGGCTTTAGCCCATCCTTTAGGTAGAGTTTTTCGTTTTATACATACTAAATCCATGCTCCACTGTTAGACTTCACCCATGTTCGGTGCACTCATTAATCCAGGAAGGATCTTGAGAGAAATTATGATTCAAAAGGGTTTGATGGCCAAATCTGGTCAACGATTCCCCAATGTTTGATTTCAATGACCCAGTGAATGACCAGATTTCAATGTTCCATTAACCGAACACAGGCAAAAAAGTGTCATTCATCTGTCAGGCTGTTGGGATTTGTCCGAATACTGGCCACTGTATAGCAGTGGTCAGAATCTGAATGATTCTAGATGGGACTTTCCCGTATCAATAATATTCGGGAAATGAGAGCTTCATACTAACGTGTTATCTAACATTTATTTTTTTAACATTTTTTAAATGAAAACTGTATTGCTTTTTGCAGCCTGATTTATTCGCATTCGAAATACTCGATGGGCATCTTTATCTACATATTGACTTAGGTAGTGGTCATCTCAAAGTGCGAGCATCGAAACGCCGTGTGGACAATGGCACGTGGCATGACGTAGCATTGCGCAGAGTTGATCGAAACGGACGTGTTACAGTTGATGGAGAAACGATCGACTTTCACACACATGGTAATAAGTATTTTGAATATTTCATGTTATTCACTTGCTTCCGTTATAATATAGGTTATCCTGCTTATAATCCCTCTACTGAGTTGATGGTAGAGTTTTTGATATCAGAGCCCATGTAAGTATGGTTCTTCAACGTCCTGTAGTAATTCATACTTTCGGGAGAATAATAAGCTGCACAATTTTGTTTAACACGATGAAAAATGGCCATTACGCCATTTTATGGTGATGATATATCCTTGAACTCATGCAATTGGAAATCGAGGAAAAGTCGCGACACAAAATGCCACCGAGCCGAGTAGTTATATTAAATATACCATTTCTAATGTTCTTATCTCATGTTATCTGTATTTTTCTCATTTTCATGGAATAGGGGATTCAACGCAGCTTGACCTCGATGGCTTATTATACATTGGCGGTATTGGCGTGCCATTTGCACCTTTAACGGTACCCCCTATTCTTTGGACCGGCGCTCTGAGGCAGGGGTACGTTGGATGTATGCGGGATCTTGTGATCAATGGACAACCTGCCGATATTGCTGGTTATGCACAGCAACAAGACTCTGGTGAGGAAGTTTTCATTTTCGTTATTTAAAGTGCTAGGTTTTTTTCGATGACACTGTTTGATACAAACCCCTAACGGCTATAGTCATCGAAAGATGAGAGTGGCGCATTTTAATATCTACTCAGAATTTTTACTGTAAAATACATAAAATAATACAAGTATACAATACGCATAATACACCACCTTTCTCTGATTACAGGTGCCGTAAGACCAGCGTGTCATGCACAATCTGCTCACTGTTCATCACAACCATGCATGCATGGTGGCCAATGTCTAGAAGGTTGGAACAGATTTTATTGCGATTGTACCGCAACATCCTTCACTGGCCCCACATGTGGGAAAGGTACGTGATAATTCTATAAAACATCTATTCTTCGATCCTTGGTCATCCAAGCGTTATTCTCAATATCATTCGATCGCGGAGATTGAAATTATCATCATTTGGTCTTGTTTTCTTTTAACTTCCCTAATCTCACGTAGATGCATCAATTCTCCATCTCAATGGAAGTCAACAACTGACAGCTCTAATGCCAGAGGATTCCAAGACCCAAGCCGAAGAAATTTCAATACGATTCAAGACAACAAAACCAAAGGGTCTATTACTTGCAACGAGTCTCGAAAATAGTGCAGATCAATTACAAATATCATTAGATCAAGGAACTGCAAGAGTACGAGTTTACATCGGTGGTTTAGAAAAGGTAAACTCAAACAAGTAATAAACAAAGCATTTCAATGTGAGTCATGTTGATTGGAAATGATTACGATAACGCGTAACGTGGAAATAGCAAATAATGTTGAAGAGCACTTTTGAATGAAGATTACCATAGTACTCAAAGCTCCTCATGCAACGGCTAACACTCTAGCACGTCAATTTATCTCTTAACATTTCATCCCAAAAATCGCATCCGTTCTACTTTTCATACCGAAAAATTCCATCTCTCCAAATTCTCATCCCGTTTTGTTTTCCTCAAGTATTCCAAATTTATGCAGTTTTATGCTTTCATCGAGAATTTCACAAGTAAATAAAAAAGATTATTTCTTGCATCCAAATTCTGGCCAATCAGAGTGCAGTAGTCGATGCCACGAAGTCCACATGCGGTATCCAAGACAAATAACGAATTGACTATAGAGTTATCGAATTTTAAATAATGATTTTTTTAATTTATCAAAGAATATACATTATTCATTCAATTACGTGGTTCACTCTTCAGGTATTATACTCTGGACAAGGTCTGAATGATGATATGTGGCATACCCTCAGGTTCTCCCGCAGAGCAACCAGTCTGAAATTCCAGATTGACGACGATCCAGTTGTGCGAGGTGAGAAAGTCTTCTAGTTTTCATTAACCTCC
The DNA here is from genome assembly GCA_018902275.1 of Aleiodes sp. PSUC_FEM 10030003. Taxonomy (NCBI): domain Eukaryota; kingdom Metazoa; phylum Arthropoda; class Insecta; order Hymenoptera; family Braconidae; genus Aleiodes; species Aleiodes sp. PSUC_FEM 10030003. Next base: position 35,605 of record JABSMS010003951.1, read on the forward strand.
CCGTGCTTCACCACTATCGCTTAGTCGAGAAAGTAGTGAGTCGAGTAATCTATATACAGTGTAATCGCGCTATAAAGTGCCTGTCCATCTGGATCTGAAGTCATTACACTTCGATAGAAAGCGTTGGTGAAACGTACAGGAAAAATTCCATAGTTTTGATTTTCTTTCTGTTATTGATAGCTACCAGACGATACACTGAGTTCATTCAGCTGGAACAATTGATGAAACTAACGAATTGATTATCCGACTCAATTTTATTTTCTTAGATAAAAAATGAATTAATAATATAAATTAT
>JABSMS010003962.1:0-16246 GCA_018902275.1 Aleiodes sp. PSUC_FEM 10030003
CAATGTTCAATGAATTTAAATATACTAATACAGTAAGAAATCTGACATTAGAATGTACATATTATTTCTGTAAATTTCATGAAACTTTCATTGTCACAATGAAATCTTTATTTAATCCAGCGAAAGGTACAGCCCTTTTTCAGTTACGTATGATACGAATATAATATTTCATATTTTTCTGTGTTGTCACGATTGTCACACAGAGGGTGGCCAGAGGTGATGGTATAAACGAGAGAGAAACGTAGGCGCATAATGCAATAGAATATATATAAGTCGTCCGCATGCGGCCTGCGGGCGGAAAACAGAAAAACCCTTTTTTTCAATGCTTTCAAAATGCCACGTATGTATTTGTGCGTGGGCGGTGGGAGAACGTGAATGGTCGCTTGCGCAACAAAACAACAGCTGTTAACCTCGGGAATCGTCAACACCCGAATATGCAACCCCTTCTCGGTCCAGTCTCTTTCATCCCTCATACATAACACGTTTGATGTTTTTCATGCTTTGTCATCAGTTGAATGAAATATACATATATATGACGAAAACTTCACGGACTATGTTCTATAACTATGTATATATATGTAACGCATTGGTGATCGTATGGATTCAATAGGAATGCAGATGTATTTGAGAACGAAAATTCTTAAATGATGACTCGAAGGATAATTGAGTTAGAGGATCTAAAAGCACATGTGGCTCACGATGCTAAAAGCTTTTGAAGAGCAGAAATAGTTCAGCAGTTACTGAAATATTTCTAATTAAATACTCTTAGAGGATATTATATCTTCAAAATAATTGAACTTATTCCTTCATCTGTCGAATCGCTGAAAAAACTGATTTTCGGGATTCTTTTCTTATAAAAGTCATTAATTATCTACTCAGGAGCATACCGCTGGTAAATTAGTCAGAAGAAAATGAATAATTCGAAGACAGCTCTTATAATATATGCACCCGTTTTTTCTATCTCTGTGAAACCATGGAGAAACGATGGGCAATGACCCTTGTCAGTCCATTTAAAGATCTCCAAATGTTGTAGATAATCATGTCAGTAATAGATGAGTTCAAAATTAGGATACTTGACTCACGTTATTGAAAAGAAAGAGATTGCCAATTTGAATTCGTGATCAATAATGGAGAAAAAATCAATACGCGACTGAATTACTTCTATCGATCCTTATTTGTTTGAGGAATGGAGATTGTATTATTTAATATGGCATTTGGAATTTTATCATTTCTGTTATTGCATATTGCATCTAAAGTGGAACCTCTGCGTCCAATTGATTGACGAAATTCGCCAGAAATCTCCAGATGCTTCCAACAATTTTTTAGTCTAATTTTTTAAATTAAACATTGCTGAATGAAAGATAAAATGAAGTGATAATTCATATTTTCTATCGCGTTTTGCAATCTATTGTAATTGAGACACTCTTGAATACTTAAAATAGAATATGATAAAATCATTTCGAAATAATTGAGAATATTATTTCAATAGTTAGTATCGGAGTGTTTTATCAGAATTAAGTTTCTTGTTTAATTAATTAGTATTTCATGATTGGATACAACTATGCTCTACCCTTAATAGCAACATCAGCAGCAACGTTCAAACGATGTAGAACTTCTTTATTCCGGCACTTAATGAATGCGGAAATTACCGAAGCTCAACGTCGTTTAGGACCGCTTCTTGAATAAGAGGGCTACAAATTTTCCAAATCAGTGGTTTAAGTTTAAGTAGATTCTTCGAATCAAAAGTATTTGGTTGTATAAGATTGGTACTTAGCATTTAATTTGGTTATGGAATGTCAAATTATGTGATTAATAATATTATTTAATTTTCTTTTATTTTCTATTTTTGCTAAAGCATCAATTAATGTATTTTTCTTCTTTCCTTTCCATTCTTATTCTTATGTTTTCTTTTGTACTAATTATGTATAATTATTATAATCTTTTATTGTCAGTAAAATTCCCGACTTTTCCCAATTATTTTTAGGTATTTTAGGGGAAAAACCAACGAAATTTTTCTTAACTCGAATAAAGCGATAAACAAAATAAAAACCAGAAGTAACCCGTCATCTGGTTCCGTAATGTCATGATGATTGTTGGCAGGACGCTCTTGCTGTATGTACATACATACTCTCTGGTCTCACCTTCTTTCTATTGCTTCGCATTCAGCTTCACAAATTCCCCCACCGTTATCCTGTCTTTTCCTTCACCGTGCGGCACCTTCGCGTTAATTACGCAGTAACTTCCGGCGATCTAGATTTCATTCTTTGCCGCTGAGGCCTTCCTCACTCAAGTAAATGATAATAGGTACGTGACCCATGTGGTCAGTTCACACGAGAAATGAGACTTTGGTTCATACTACTGTGCTCATGCAGAGTGAAAACTATACTACACTTGGATATTATATAGTGTACAGTGAGCCTAGCGTTCTCTAACTTGCTACAATGCGCCTTGTACTCTCCCACACTCGCGGGCTCTCACGCCCTCACATCCTTCTTCATTTCAAACCATACGCTCACCGACTTCGTCTAGAGTCACTCAAATTCTCATTTCTCTACTTTATACGAATTATTAAAAATCTGTTTCTTCAAACTGCTTCTTGAGGCATCATAATTGACGCTATCCTCTATTCCGATTCAAAATTCATTAATTTCGTTTTTCATTCATCACAATATTGGTAATAGTTGAAATTATCCGATGTCATTTAGAAAATCAGATGAAGTCTTTGAAACAAAAATTCAATCCTCCAATTTTCATTGAAAAGCAATTATCTATTTCAATATTAAAAAATCTATTTAAATAATCATTTCCCTCTCTTTTGCAGTAATTTCATCTCTACATCTTCTCCGTCATATTTTAGTCCATAGATTTTCTCATTCTCTTTCTTCTCACATGGAAATTTCATTATTTTCGTTATGTTCAACGCCTCCTCACTTATCCCAGCGAGAATCGCAATTTTTTCCTCGTTGAATAGAAATAGAAGAGGAACTATTGGGGACATGTGTATTCAAATAATGAGATTTCTTTTCCTCTTCTATGCCGCCTGCTTAACAAGACCCAATAAGACTATGGTTTTGGCGTCGCGATTCGTCGGTTAGGTTACTTTATTAAGGGCATTCCTGACCCCGTGGCACGACCTATACGAATACGAGCGCGGCAATGCTGTACGGAAAAATATCTACGACGTTACACAGAGAAAGTTGGTGGTGATACCTCTCTGCATAGTATATAGCTAGACGATACACGGTGAGAAACACACTTGCGCGGATGCCCTGCCTCCTTATGACGTGGTTTTGCCTCGTTACCGACGACTTTCGACTCTTCTTCAGTTTGATTTATTCAAACTGTGATTCCATGTGCAGAGAAACATTTTACCAATGATTATTCGAATCTTCAAATGAGAAGAAAGAAAATAATGAAGATTGAACTAAAAAAGAAATAGGCAATGGATATTCTTTTGAGTTAATCGTGGCGTGTCATCGGCCTGCAGTGGACAGCCCGCTTGTGAGTTTATTGAAAAACTCGTGGGCTCATCAGATACACCCCTAGCATTGTTTTAAAGTGGACCCGCTTATTGTCGAAAGCACGTGCGCAAATCGTGTTCTTTAACCATAGTTTCATATCTCGCTGTAACCAATTTGTTTTCATTTTTTTATTCTCTCGTCTACAAAAATGTCTGTGTGTCTGTGTTTCTCAAACTTTACAATGGGATTAATTTTTCGTTGGATGAAAAGCCAAGTTAGAGAAAACAAGAGAGAGAATTTTTTATTCTTTTTTTTTGTGGCACAGACACACAGTCACGCTCTCTGACAAACGAACCGTTCGGACGAGCGAATGAAATCCCAGAGTGTCCCGTGTATATGCTCAGATAATGTTCGCAAATATCGTAAAGATAAGGCCGGAGGCCATGAGTAGGAGATGAGAAACCGCTCTCTCGTCAACAAGCCCTGCAGTTGCTTATATGAAAAAAAAATCCGATATTCTGTTTTTTCTCCTCTCTTTTCATTTTTCTAGTTTTTTTCATTCTCTAGTTTTCATACGTAGGACCCTTTTTCGTGCCCAGAGGCTCTCAAGGTAGTTTTTTTGTCTTTTTCGTTAACCGCACGCACACAGAGAAATTCACACACACTCGAACCTTAGAACGTTGCACTCACCCCTCTTGGAACCTTCAGTTACCCCAGAATCCGTTAGCCCTGAGAGTAGACAGTGTTTTTTACGTCCGTTTTTACATCAGGGGCCCAAAAAATTCTCTCTCACTCGCACCTACTCAATCGTACGGTTTCCCTTTTTTTTCACAATATTCTATAATCTTTGGTTTTTTAAAATTCTGTCTCAGTCTTTCTCTCGTCAGTGTATGCTTGATTTTCTCCTATTGATTCACGATTGAAAGAAGATCTCTTCATCGTTAAACACACCAATGCCACATGGTAGCGAAGTACATATTGAACAGTTAGTTAGATTCATGGGAAATGGAGCTAGCAGGACGACCTCCTCGTTTGCTCTCAATTCCACCATTCATCCAGGTGTCAATTATCATTGGAAATTACAATTGCATTAACTTGTTTTTTTCCTTTTCACGAGACGCTGATCGAAATCGTTCAATTTCTCCCAATGTTTTTTTCAAGAAGTCAATTCAATAAATATTTTGTTCACCGGTTATTGATGATGGAGAATGTTTTCGTTAATGACAGAAATTGGAACAGTTGGTTTTATAATCTTATCAATTCTTGATTTAAATGAAAATAATTTGGTTCTTGGAATTAAGAATCCATCAGACCAAAGGTGGAGAAATGGAAAGTGTTAAAATCATGTCTCACACCTGCATAAACAAAATGAGAGGAAGATCCTATAGGGGAAGGTGGGGTAAAATGGGCATACCTTTGTTTTGATGTTTTATATTATGAAAATAGGGAGAAATCAAGGGAAATATTGAAGATACATTTTTTCTGATGATTCCATCGGAAAGCTGAGGAAATTTTAGATGAAAAACATGAATGGAAATTAATTTTTTTGAATTTTCTGAAAATTCGATTTTTTTGGTCAAGATTTGAAGGGGTAATCCTTTCAAAAATTGAAAAAATTCACTTTTTTGGGAATATCTCCGGTTTTATCAGTTCTAGCGCAAAAACTCAAAAACCAGCTGAAAGGTGAGCTCATTTCCCATCGATTTACGTAGTTCAAATTTTTTTGAATCGATTTTTCAATTTTTTATAGGTCATTTTGTGAAAATCAGTTTTCGCCCTATATCTACTTGAAAAATCGATTTAAAAAAATTTGAACTACGTAAATCGATGGAAAATGAGCTCACCTTTCAGCCGGTTTTCGAGTTTTTACGCTACGATCAATAGAACCTGAGATATGCCCGAAAAAGTGATTTTCTCAGATTTTGGAAAGGGGAACCCCTTCAAATTTTGACCAGAAAACTCGAATTTTGAAAAAAATAAAAAATAAAATTTAGACACATGTATTCTTACTAAAATTTTCTCAGCTTTTCAATGGAATCATCGGAAAATCTCTATCTCGAACCATTTAATTGAAATGTCCATTCTCCCCCGCCTTCCACTAATTAAAAATAAAAATAAATTTCATAAATGATAATCAATGTGATATGAAAACATAATAATTGTCTGTGATAGACTTAAAAATATAAAATTATAATAATTTCGTTATTTCTCCCCAATTTAGCGGTTTTATTCCTACCAACGCAATTTTGATAATTCTTACCTCATAAACTACATGGACAAAATCCTCAAAAAATTCCAGAAAATCTAAAAAAATATCATCTTTGATACATCAAAAAAATAAGGGATTAAACATCGAGTACACTGGGATACTACCTTAAGAAAGAGAAAAACGTGATGTGTGATAGTTACATTTTCTTTCATTTTTTTTTGGGTGGTCCATGGATTGAAGAGTGTCCTAATCCTAAAAGGCATTATTCCTGCCACGACTGTCCGGACTTAAGAAACCGTCCTCTTATTGTCAGAGTATTGCCTCGCCACCCGGTACAGAAATGATCGCCTCTTCTGGAGGTTTAACTACGTGAGCCGGCATATTATAGGCGTGAAACGATGTGTAATTCGTCAGGGAATAGCTCAAAGATCTCCACAAATACAATTTCCTGTTTACTTCTAATTTCAAATTTTTTTCATTGACTTTCCTCCGAAAATTTCTTCATTCTGGTTTCTCAAATATATTCGATCGACTAATTTTTCAGAAAAGGCTGAAAGTCTGGAATCTTTGCCTTTGATATGAAAATAGACACATTGTGGACAAAAGGAAGTGTCCAATAAAAGGTGCTCTCTTAGTGACACAATGGGGACATTTCATAGAATATATTTCTGGAGGAAAAAAGAAAAGAAGTGTGTGTATATGTATATATGACGAATCGTCCGGACGTTCTTCGAACGCTAACGGATACGCCTTGTTTATCCAGATAAGGGCACACAGGTGGGGCCCACACACTGGACAGTGTGGCGTTTCATCTCTCTTGGCGCGTCCGTTCCCCGGTATTTTTTATTTTTTTCATTCTCAAAGTTTGTACAGTGATAAAGATATAAATTCTGAAATGGTTTGTTTGGCACAATTGAATCATAAAAGTGTGATATAATGATATATCTTATGAAGCAGATTATATTTTCATAATGCTCATGAAACTCACCAGCTGCAATATATTTTTCCTTTAAATTATAAAAATAATTAGATCAGAGGTATTGATTTGGAAGATATGAGGCGTTTATACGGACTGCCTATTATAATTTCGTTAATCAGATCATGTAAATGTGATGAGATCCCCCTCGTTGTATAACAGCAGGTCGACCTTGCTAGATTTCTAGTCGAGTGAATACGAAATAATAAACAACTGACGATTATCAACAATTGGGTTTCATCAGCAAGACGATGATCATTTGTTAGCTTGTCGTCGGGCATTGTCTTTTACCAGTGGTGATCGATACAGCACCCCATAATGCTCATCCCTCGTTACTCAGGCCCGTGTTTTCATCAACCCCAACGAAAAAATATAGAAATTCTCTTTTACTTGCTATCAGGGGAAGGTGGGGTAAAATGGTCGGAATTTCGATGAGGTTTATTTCAAGAGAAGGTCAACATTGGGATATTTTGAAGAAACCGAAATTGACAATTGATTTCCCTCATTTAAATGCCCTTTGTGTATTTTGATGAAAAGTTTGCCGAACGATCTCTCTGATCTATAAGTTCTCTAAATATAAAACATCATGGCTTCGATTCCATATCACGGTCGAATCGAGCCAACTTTACTGGGGCCGTGTACACGACACGTCAGAGGCACAAAGTCGATAAGTCACGGAGCCAGGCCACGGGAGTATACACGAGAACTTCTAGTTGCGCAGAGCGGTTCTTTTATGTGTGTTATATGTGAATGGATGCACCAAACTGGTGAACGGTATACACACGAAGCGTGCAACAGAGAGTTTTGTGGCAAAACGAGGATGCAGAGGAAAACGGAGAAGGGAGAGGTCCGCGCGAATCCCGCGCCGGCCATATAGGCTAGGAAACTAAGAGGTACATGGGAACTCACGAGGGGGAAAAAAAATTCAACAGTGAGGCCGAAAAAATGAATTCGTGCGCATCCCGTGCCCACACATCTAACTTTCACTTTGCTAGATCGGGCAGCGCGAGACTGCACTCCTCTAAGCGATCCTTTCCAACCCCCTCGCCCTCTCGCCACCATTTGCCTTTCTTGTAAATCGTCATCGTTGACTCAAGATGCCAGCACGTCTACTTAGTTTTCATGTCCAGAAAATTTATTCTTTATGGAATTTATTTCCACTTTTAATTAAAATTCATTTTCCTTTGAGTGCTCATAATTTTGGTGATCATAATAATGAAATAGATTGCTAAATTAATTCAGAAATAACTGGCAAATATTCCGTTTGATTTTTCTTCTGGTCATGCAACAGAATGCAAAAGATTTTTGTCCACGTTGACAAAAAAATTTGTAACGAAACGATTCTCCCATTGATTCTCATTTTCCCTCTGTGAAAATAATAGGCATACGTAACCATGATCGATCTAGAGGCAATAGATCACCCGGATCTTTCACCGCCAGTGAAGAGGTACTGAAATGTCGACCAGGTCGAGAGCACTGCTGTTAGAGAGCAAAGAAATAAGAAAATCGATACAATCAAAAATCTTGAAGAGCTATTTAGGTTGGTTATATTGACCGGTGAGAGCAAAACTGTTGGCAAAGTTTTTTCATGTTTATTTCACTGTGTCATAATACTACGTATACATTGAAATACTCCGCATATGTGTAAATATGTGAATTTCTCGCTTTATTTGCTATGTAAGTGCCGACGAAGCCTTACATTCTCAAGCTTTCGTGACGTATTATACATCCGTATTGTGATACTCATCTTGTCGCTCAATCGCGCGGATTTCGAACGAAAGTCTCTCGATATATCTTTTTCACGCTCCACCGTTTCTGATAGAGGAATTTCGCAATTGAAAATCTAACACACGAAAATTCACTCCAAGACATTCGCTCGCTTTATTCCATTATTTTTTTCCTCCAGCAATTTTAGCTAGTTAATCTGACCAAAAGAATGCCTCCTTTTGGGTTATCATTAAAAAAAAGAGAAAAACACAAATAAGTAGAGAGGGAGGGAGAAAATTCAGTGGAAACCGCTAAAAGCGCAATCTGAATACCGCTTCGCCGTTGTCACGATTTAGCAGAAACTCGCCATCACACAGGAGAATCATCATTTGTATATGTATGTGTATTTGTATACACAGTTTCCAGTTGGTCTGTTAGAAAACAATACAATGACACAACAGCGCTCTTCAGCGGTTTACAGTACCAAACGGCTACTGACTATTTTCATTAAATATTGTCATCTCCACCTAATACCCGTCAATAATTTTGTGTTTACTCTTTCATAATAATCCCGATTGTTTTTCGTTCCTTTCATGAAGCCATCATGTTTTTTTTTACATGCCATAACCAATTCACCGAGTTGGTCGAAATTTTTCGACTGTGAAAAATATCGATAAAAAAGTTGGCCATTACGATTGTCCATCTTTTGAATGGTTGTTGGATGCTGGCGGCAGTCTTAGCATGTAGATGAATAGAGCACGGAAACCGTGAGACTACAGTTGCCCTATATATTGGCCAGCCGTTCACGAACCCCGTACATATATGTATATATAGATATGTTACAGGTTACACCGAGTACATACGTATGGTTGTCGCTGTCTTTTAAATTCACTCGTGTCGAGTTTCATTTGGTCGTGTGTGTCTTTGTATATTCGTCTTTAAAACTCTCTTCTGATACAGAGACTCAAAGGAGTCTCGAAGATGCTGTGGAAAGAAAAAGGATAATGGCATTGGAGATGAGTCCAGAAGCGCGAGGCGTGCTGGAGTCGTCCCGGTTCTAGCATTTTAACCGTATACGCTTATGAACTCTCTGACCGTTTGCAATGGATAAATGGATTCTCTGTATACACTTGATAATGTTTATGTATTAGTGTAACCTCAGACGAGTGGACTGCGTCCACCTACAAGTAAAGAGATACCGCGAACAGCAAATCTATCTACCTACGTAGTCAAGCACGCTCCGCACGTGTATTGCGGCCAACATTCAAGAGGTCGTGGCGTCCTCAGCCCGGGAGCAGGATCGTGCGAAACTCACATTTGATTCAATCCGTCCTTCCGCGTTGGGGAGATATATCCAGATTTATGAAATTCAGTGACAATCATCTTGCCAATTTAATTTCATCTATCTACAATGAGAGATTTATTCATTTATTTCCATTATTATTTTAGTATATCTTCGAATATTCAATTATTTCATCTTAAATGGAATAATTAATATTCGAGAATTAATAAAATCATGGCATTTTAGTTGGAGATCGTGTGAAACTCCGGGATATCCTTGCATACTCGTCTTAATGGAAAGAGTATGCAGAAATTGACAGAAGCTTGGCCCGCCGGGTCACTTGTTACATACATTTATCTCTAAACTTGGATTATTAATCGTTTGATACAAACGATAAAATTTAATTTATTTCTCCATTCAAGGTTTATTTTTTATTTTAAATTATTTATTTTAGACTTTCGTTAAAACTGAGTAATACGTTTGTGTTTATTCTGTTTCCATGTGAATTTTTAATCACTGAATCAGTTACATGTGATGAATTATTTTTACAGAATTTTATCAGTTAATCAGAACACTGAATAATTATATTTCAATGATTTTAATACTTGTTAAAAATCTGAGACGATTTTACATAACAAATTTATGATAATTAAATCTTATTATCGTAAATATTTATGAGTGAATATATAAAGATCAGAAAAAAAAAATATTACAACTGACTCATGGGGTGTTGACCGGAACCAGTGTGACCAATCAATCAGTATTGGTGGTTTTTGTGCCACCCATATGTCATGATATAGGACTGGGGCGAGAACATGCCACAGCATACGGACCACAGCTTCTGTACGACAGGGACTACTGTCCATTCATCGGATGTGAAGAAAAATAATTTCGCTTTTTTTTCCCTCACAATGTATTTTATGGAGCAAGGGTAACTAGTTGAGAACATTATACTTCACTATTTACGGTAGTTATATAATCAATTCAATGAGATGATTGGAAGAATCGAGAAAAAAAATTTATCGACTTCGATTTTATGAAAATAAATGAAAAGTTTTCATTTTCGATAATGAAAATTACTCGCAATGAGTGAAAGTATTGAAGATAGAATATTTTCGGTGATTCCATAAAAAAATCAATTTCCAGCCGTTCCATTAGAATCTCAATTTTACCCCATTGCACCCTACAATTAACTCATTTCATATTGACTAGACTTGTTTCTTCTTGTACATCAAATAACGATATACAAAGTGAGATAATAAATTGTTTTTTAGGGGTCACAGTTCACTTGCAAATTACATTATGAGAGAAGACACTCATGTTTATCTCGTACAACGGCGGTTTGGTTGGAATAAATAATAAAAAGAATTACGTGGGTGCAGCGTGTGCTGAGTGGAGCGATGATGCCGCCTAGAAAGTGTCCCAGACCGAAAGGAAAAAAAGAGTCCGGGTCAGTTTGAATAATTTTGACCACACCTCTCGTCAAAGCAATACAACAAGCGTTTGAATACATACATTTAAATGTCGAAGACGACAGGGAAACTATTGTCTGAATTTTTTTTCTCTCCTGAGGAGAAGAAAATAGAAATGTATAACAATAAAAATTTTCGAATAACGCAATTTTTTTTTAATTTTCTCGCCTCATATTTCCACTTTTTCATATGATCTCTTTAATATTCAAAACATTGACGATCCAGGTGCACGATGCACTTCATTTCACTGACTTGAATTGTGGAATTATCTCATTCTCGATTCTGACAAATATAAATGTTAAATTTCATGGATTCAACAATTTATTCATTGATGCCAATGAATTAACCACGCGCTTAAGATATCTTCTATAAATATTCTCTCTGAATAAAAGTTCACATAAATTGTTTATCCATTTATCGTGAAAGATCACAGTACAAGCTACGTACTGAAGTGAAATAAAAAAAGACAAGCAACACAATGTTGCTAGCAAGTGTCTTGAATAATAATGCTAATTATCAACATGGTCCAAGTGAGGAAAATTAATTGTGCAGAGTCCTTCACCAGTGACTACACATTCCAATGAACATCAATGCATTAGCCAAAGTATCAAGTAGTTACTTTGAAAACTATCATTTTTAATAATTTCGAAAAGTATTATATAGTGTTTGACATGAATTTTCACCTCTATTTTGACACAATAACGTTGAATGTAACGCAAAGATCAAAATACAACTGAATTCATGTATATAATAAAGAGGATGAAGAAAAGAAAATATGAGGCTCATTACGATTGAAGTTTCAATGACTTGGACAATATATGTTCCGGTCCAGTAAGATGACCCTACGCCGCGCCTTTTGTCGAGCGAAAGGTACCAGTCGTGTCTTTGTCATTATATAACGCCATTGTGGCCACACTTGCCCGTCGTGGAAGTCGAGTATACCTTTGCATATTATTAAAATGACGATGATTGTCATTTTTGCTCCCTACCTTTCGTTCCAGTCTCTATCTCCTTTACTTCTTTACTTCTCCACCCTCCCTCCCCCTCCTCCATGAAACTGTCGCCCCCTCTCACAGTACATCTTAACACACATACTCTTTGGTATTATTGCGATGTTCTGGCCCGCCTTTACTACCACCTCCTCCTTTATTTTTTAAATTTTTTCCTCGTTTTTTTTTCTTCCAAAAGAGTACGCGCAAGTTGAGGTCCCTCTGGTTAATGTAAAACGCTAGTCGAAACAGAGATAACGTTATACTAAATTTGTATACTCTATCTTTATTATATCGACACCTACGCAATTCACGAACAATGCCACGTTCCTATAATAACGGACAAAGTTCATGGAAAATAATACTGCAGGACATATTTTTCGTTTTTTTTTCAGTTTTAAAAGACAATTTGGGTTTTTCTGTAAATGAATTTACAACAGTACGTTTTTTTCGTGCCTCAAAAGTTCTTTATCAATACACTAATTATGCATAGTGTTTCGTTTCCAAATTTCAAGTTCGTACCTTTTGTTTTTCTGTTCTCATATCATTTTTTTGGGTCAATAAATTTTGATTGCACAATTTCTGAGAATGTTGCGATGAAAAGAAACTAAAAAGTGTAAAACTACTGTTTACTAAAATTGTTGGTATTTCGGATGACACAAAATCTGCGCGAGTGACGTAATATTAACGAGAACTTCGTTTTAAAAAAACAATACAAATTCATCAAATCGCATTAGACGTTCATTGAAGATAAACAATCGCAGACAATGAGTTTAACGCAAGGGGACGAAATAATGAATCGATTAGGAAAAAATATGAGCCATGAATGCCATATTGGTCTCTCGAAAACGATTATCGAGGAAAAAAACGGTACGATTCGGATTAGATCTTGGTGACTTTATGCAAAAGAAAATATGAAACGTTTATGTATACTCAGCTGGCAGTATGTGTACATTTCGTTGCTCTCCGATGTCTCCTGTCCCATCGGCAAACATTTGAATCCATGAAGTCAACCTGCTTAAACCAAAATCCCATCGACTCTTTAACGTTTTATTTTCATGCTACAATTTTAATAAATTTTTGTTGCATGATTAATTTCTTTTGAGTATTTTCCTCCATTGTTTTTCCTTCAGACTTATGCATGAAGTAATTAATTGGTATGTATCGAGGACACTAGTAACAAAAACGTGACGTATGAGTGTGGGTCCTCATAATAATGCAACCAGGGCTAATTCTTCGTCACCTTCGGGTCCACACCTGTGTGCCCATTGTTTTGACATGTGTCCCATAATTCAAAAGGTGAGAGAGAGGGTTTTTGTATACCCACCGGCCCAAGTAAAACGGACTCGTTGATGCGATCGTATTCCACAACTGACGGACACGCCTGTATTTTACTACGACATGCGGGCCATACACAGCCAGAGAGATAAAGTAAAAAAAGAGAGAAGAATAAAGCAATAGGACACAGATGAAGGAGCAAATAAGTGGAGAGCCCCAACGATTCAATTTTCTGATTAGATGGCTTATTCATCAAGACATGGTCACTTGACTACTAACAGTAGTCTTTCGTTTCTTTGCACTCAATTATCCTCTTGCGAGATTTTCGATCTTCCGAATTTAGTTTGAAAAGATGAAATAGAATATCTGCGATGGAATGAGGAGGGGAATTGGTTGGTACCACGTGGTGGTCATCGTGTCGACCCGCATGACATTCTGGAACAGGTGAGGGCAAGTAATATGATAAACTCGATTGAGCCCTCATATTTACAGATCGTCCGGTAGCCTTTCCTGAAGTTCTCTTTCTTCAAATAAAACGTGAATTCTCTGGCCAGTATACTTGAAAAAAGAGAGAACTAATTTATTTGGCCTTTGTTTCCGTAGAATCATAAACGTAGAATCATAAACTGAACAAGTCTAAAATTTTTTGGAAACAATGGTTTACGTTTAAGTAGATTCCTTGAATTAAAATTATTTATTTATATGAAATTGTTATTCGATATTTAATTTGGTTATGCAATGTTAAATTATGTTATTAATATCCAGAAATTAGTACAACTTAACACTGATGAGATCCTTTTACGTTGCAATACAACTTTCAGAGTTTTTTATTGTTGGGTATCTTAGTAAATTTTTTGGACTCGGGAAATTAGGGCAACTTTTTCGTCAAAGATAATTATTTGAAATGGAGAAAATAGAGAATTAAATGGTTCGTACGCTCGCCATAGGCCCATAAGTACAAGGATAGTACTAAGAATATAGATCCTAATCTGTTGAATTTGGTGGTGAGCCACGGTCGAAAATTCAATTAAACTTTTGATACGGGCTGGGATATTGCCGCGGCTGTGTAAACGAAAATTTCGCAAGCATGAAGTATTTTCCTTGGGATGATTTTATAGGTTCGATGAAGAACAGAAAAGAATGAATAAAAGGAAAATAAAAAAGAATCTTTCCGCAGGCTCTATGGTAAAACGATTAGGCGTCTTGTGGTTGCATTCAGAATCCCATACGGTATCCGGCTCGTTTCTACCCTCGATTCCCCCCCACCTCTCTCTCTATGAGAATTTTTTTCTCCACGCCTAGCCGGAAGGCAACCGGGAAAATCTCGAAATTTATCTTTGGACTATTTGTCAGTACTTTTATATACGTAGGTGAATGCCTGGAGCGCTGGACAGTGCATAGGATATTGTCATATTTTCTAAATTGAACATTTTCACGTTCTTTTCGTTTTTTTTTATATCAGGAGAAGATTTTTATATCTCATCGATAAATCTAAAGTTAGATCCATTCCAAATTTTTTTTCTAAACTTAAGAAGGAAATTATCAGTCCATGACACGAGGTTTCGCTTACGTAGGGTGTCCGGGGTCAAATGGCCTTTTTTTCTTTTACCTTTCATTGAATGGGACCTCCAACTGTCTGATGAGGAGAATAATCCATAAGACCAGTCCAAGCGGTAATAATCACAGACGTAAACGGTGGAATAGAGGAGTGAAGGTAGGAGGATATTGCCGAAATCTGGTACGGTCCGTTTCAAAATAACATAAATGCATCGGTTTAGTTTGTATGACACAAAAACGTAGTAGAAAGAAGTGAATGAAACACGTTCGTCATCCCGAGTGTCTGTTTGTCGTTGCAGTTGCGTGTTATTTCCTTCAATTTTTTTTTGGCAGTTCTAAAATCGTCAATCATAGGCAAATATGACAAGCGGCCAGTGCCGCTTAGCGTTTCTCCCCCTCTCCCACAATGGTCCGATAGAGCGTGAAAAATCTTACCGAACTGACTCGACGAATTCGGACACTGAAATTTGTGAAAGAGATATTTCAAAAGAAAGCTACAAAGTATTATTGTAAGTCTAGAAAAAAAAATTGTTCAAACTCATTGCATAAAAAATGTGCCAATAAAATTGAGAAAAAAAAATAATAATTATAATGTCCATTTACCACGGCTTTATTTACCATGTGTAAAACGTCACGGAACAATGGGATTTAAATTGTCGGTATATCAAGGTAGCGTGGAAAAACTGGCGCGCTGACAAATGCGTTGATTCCGCATAGCATTATCCCTTGTGGCTCTTTTTCCCGTATGTTCCCTCTTTCTATCTATCTGCAAGTATTATAACCAAAGACTTTCACTAGTCAGTATACGAAACGTGCCTGAGAATGACTTGTGTTGGCGCTACATTGCCAGTATTAGAAGGGAATTAACGCTTAAGAACAGAAGGAAAGAGATAAATAACGAAGACGAAGAGAGAATGAGAAAAATAACCAAAAGACGAAATATAAGAAGAAGAAGAAGAAAAAGGAAAAAACCTTCACATAGTGTTGCGCGGGAGCGCCTCCACCAACACCCTACTCGTGTCTATATATATAGATAAAGGATATGCGTCTCCTCTTTGCCTCTCTTTTTTTTCCCCTTTGACTTCTTATTATAATTCCCCCGCAAAGAAAAATGGGTAACAGCCCAAGGCGGGAGAGAAGGTCGTGGAGAGTTCTGTGATGATGACTATGGCCTCTTGTGTATGGATATATATTTGAGTAGAGACGGGTGTGCGCGTGCCTCTAATGCCCGGTGCAAGTCACATGGACTTTTAATACTTGCTGTTCAGATATATAACTCACTCCCCAAAGTCTGGTAGAGGAAGAGTAGAAAAAA
>JABSMS010003983.1:0-16233 GCA_018902275.1 Aleiodes sp. PSUC_FEM 10030003
TTTCATTTTTTGAATTCTGAAGTTGATGGATTTTTTAATTTCTCCGGAATCTCTCAGTCGAAAGCGCGGGAGATTTGAATCGAAAAATGATATAAAACTTTTTTTTGTGATGTTTTACTTTCTTCATTATCTCGGAAAGTATTGGGGCAAAATGGATTGTTCTTTATCATCCTTCAGCTCGATTTGTCCGTTATTTCCGACGAAATTTTTGTTTTTTGCAAAATCCGTCAATTTCAAAATTAAAAAAAATCCATTTCTAGCGAAAAAAATCGAGGAAAATAACGCTTGTTATTTTTTACATAAAATAACGAATTCTCAGATGAGAAAAAATTGATGATTGTTGCATGTAATTGGATTTAATCGATTATTCAATTTTTCGTCGAGTACAATTTAATTTAAAATTCATAATTAAATCGTTAACTACTCATAATTAATGAATAAAACATTTGGAAATAAATGTGAATGGACTTAAAAAACTTTAATTAATTATTTTCCATTGTTTCCTTCATTTTGTTTTCTCAATTGATAATATTTTATTCATCACCATCTTCACCAACTGAATTTTTAATAAAAAATACTACTTCAAAAAGAAACCCGCGCCTCATTAATTCAGAGAGATTTTGAGTGCACGGATTTTAATTTGCAGACATTTAGAAAAAAAAGTGGGCTTTTTCTTCTTACTTTTTTCCTTTTTCATTTCATTCTTTCTCTTTTCTTTAAAGGTCTGTATCGTACCAAGCGGCAACTTGATTGTTATCTTGCGGCGGCGCTGGAAGCTCGTCTAGATGATCAAAGCTCAAGTCACCATCGTGTGCAACATCCATGGCGTCCATTGCGCCGTATGTTGATCCACCGCCTATTTCTAATCCTTGCATTGAGTCTATTGGTATCTGGTCATAACCGGCTGTGAAAGCAAAGAAGAAAATTGATATTAAAAATGCTGAAATTTTTTTAAATTAAAAATTCATCAATTTTCTTGATTAAAAATCCATAAATTTTTTTAATTAAAATGGAAATCAAATTTCGTCGGTGGATACAAACGAGGAAAATATGGGCAGGATGGGGCAAAATGGGTGGTTCATTGAATTTTATGGAAGTTGATTTTTTTCGGAGTTTTTTATGACAATTTGGCGGGAAAACGTTTTTTTTTTTTTACTTTTTTTGAAAATTGCGTTTGAAATTTTTTGGGTTTTTGAGAATATCTTTGGTTCTGGAGGTCGCAGCTCTGCGGGGATGAGCTTAAATGAAAGATGAGATCATTTCCCATCGATTTTACTGAAATAAAATTGATTTTTGACGGAAATTGCGGGAGATATGAGCCAAAGTTTGATTTTCATTAAATTGACGATGTTCCTCGCAATTCCGCTCGAAAATCGATTCGACTATAGTGATTTCGATGGGGAATTTTGGCGACTTTCGTCTGAGACTATCTGCGACGAGGAGACCGAAGATATCCGCGAAAAAAACGGAATTTCTTCAGAAAATTTCAATTTCCACAAAAGTTGATTAGTTTTGTATTCATTTTTTGCAGAATATCTCCGAAAATATGGGGTTTACGAGAATTCACCAGGAGACCATTTTTGTAGCCCACAAAATTCCCTACAAAAATCACCCCTGGAAACTTCTCTCAAGGCCACTCATCTCGGAGATATCTTGCAAAATAATCCTCAAGAAAATTCGTCGATTTTTCTCTCCCTTCACTCAACCGAATTCTTCAATCATTGAAATCCTCCTCTCGAGCTACATTACTTCAATTGTCACCGAACAAAAGACTCCACATGTCTCCCTCAAAATGGCAAAAAATCCTCTAAAATTCCATTTGCAGCCTCCAGTATTTTCATCTCTGAAGATGAGTTAAAGATGAAGAGGAAATGGTCCATTTTAAAGTTTCAGCATTATTGATTTTTTCCAGCTTCAATGAACATCTGACAGGTAGGAATGAGGAATTGCGGAGGGATAAAAAATAATGGAGAAAAGATGAAAGGCATGACATGAAAATACAAGCTCGCATTTTGAGAATTGCAGATTGCTCTTTTGAGTGGGCGGAGCTTTAGCCACGATCAATCTTTATGGCTTTGAATATTTTTCTCTTGATTTTTCTTCTTGAGAAAAAAATGCATTGAATTTGTTCCTGTTATTTTCAACTGTAAAAAATTCCTATATTCATACTTCACATTTACAAACACACGACTAACCATGCAGTGCAATAATTTCATTTTTCGTGAGAATAAAAAAAAATAATTAAGAAAACGAGGCAAAACAAATTACAAGCAAAATTGTTAAATATAAATTTTATTAAGTTTCACCTATTGCGCTTTATATTGCTGGCCTTTATTTTTTATTCTAAAGTAGAATCCTTCGGTTATGCTGCTGCCAAAATAACAGATTGTTAAGTTCATCAAAGTTAATTAGATGTTTCATCAGCCGAATTGAAGCACGAGAATTGTTAAATGGATTTTCACCGATTTTTTTCAAGTTTCAATCGGTTTTCATCGAAATTTGTGAATTAATTATTTACAGGTAAGTGAATAGGTGAAATTATGATTCTCCTTACCTTGGGGCTGATAACCACGGCCACCGTGACTGCTGTGAACACTAGGAGGTCCCTGTCCATACATACCATCATAGCCTTGTTCGGGGCCGAGCATGTCCTGGAGATGACGTAGCAAGAAATCAAGAGACTTAGTTTTTTTAAACACAAATAATGGCGGGAAAAAATTCAAGGGCGAAGCGCAGATGATTTTTGGATTGAGGTATTGCGCGAGAAGTCGATCGGTAACGTAGAGATTTTTTTTTTTTAACGGTTATTTTGAAATCTTTTTATTTATGATAAAAAAAAATGAATGGCGTGCAATTCGTCTTTTTTAAACAGTGAATTTCCGTCAGCAATGGCGGCGACACGGTGATCTACAAGGCCACCAAATTACTCCTTTCTAATTACACTCTAATCAGTTTGATTATTAAATAAGCTCCGAAAATCAATAAAAATTCTTCCAAAATCTCCCTAAATCAATGCAAAATGAGTTGACCTTCAAGGTTCTCGTCCGTTCACGCTTCGTTAATGAGAACCAGAGATATTTCCCAAAAAAATGGTGAATATTCCGGAAAAAATGAGAAATATCTTGAAATTTCCGCGAAAAAACCGTAGATTTTTTTAAAAGATTCAAAAATCAATTGAAACGTTGGAATATTTTTCATCGCAAATTTTCTTAGTTTTTCAATGAAATTGTCAGAAAAACTTTAATGAAAAAACTTGAAAAAAAAGTAATTCCAAAAAATAATTCTACATCTCGAAAATCCCTAACAAGCAAATTGTATAAAATATCACCGTTTATTTAAGCAATTGAAAATAGACCGAAAAAGAAGAGAGATGTCTCAAATTTTCATTCGAAACGTTCGATTATTGAAAAAATTCTCGAAAATCACATTAAATCCGCCATTTTATTTCAAATTTGCTCCGTTTCTCCCTGAAAAACTCGTTAAAACTCATTCCGAGAGCGAATTCTTCAACAATACCTCAAAAAAAGAAAAAAAACCTAACAAAACAAATCTGAATTATTAATTCGACGCATGAAATGTTACGACAAAGATGACGGCTTGTTTGAATCCATAAAATATGATGTGTTTTGTAACACTGAACAGTTTGAGAGGGCCTCAATGATGGGTAAGTCATGTCAAAACAAACATTCTATTCATAAATCTCACCTATTTTTAGACAGACGCTTTCAAACGTAGATATCATGATATTTCGTGTAAATTTCCGGGGCAAAAAAAAGTGATGGAGTGAAACGTTTTTTCAAATGTTGCGATAAAACACAGTTTCCCTTCTTTCCTACCTTCATCCGCTCCCGTTTATCCATTACATTGTTGATTAAAATTGAGACGTGATAAAAAATTCTACGTAACATTAACTTTAAAATTTTTCTACTAAAAAAAAGTAAATGTAAAGCTTCAATTTTAAATGAAATGATAAATGATAAATTTTGCAGTTTCATCTATCTAATTTAGTCACTAATTGACACTAAAAAATTTCATTCACTCGAATATTCATCTAAAACATTTGGCATAGTTCTAAAAAATTATTAAACATTACAGTTAATTGATAATTAATTCAATATTACCTGTAAATCTGGGCCCATGCCGAAGTCAGCATTGTTCCACATATTTGTGTCCTCGCGTATCAACGAATTAGTCAACTCCATTGACAAACGCTTTTTGTAGTCCTGCGGCTTGTCCTCACTCATACGGAATAATACAGCGGCTGCATAAGTTGCAACGCCCTCGTTCCGCGAATGTAATAATTCAGTCAGCGGTGCTGTTGCACCCTCTTGCTCAATCATTTCAGCACCCTCTTTGTCGGCTGCCAACTCACAGAGTACGCCAGCGGCAACGCGCTGAATATTCTCGATTTCATTGAACAGCAACTGGAGAATTAATTGAGGGATTAGAAGCGCGAATTGACTATTTCATTTCAACTACACGGAAAGAAAAAATCATCAAAATTTACCGAAGTTTTTCAGTAACCACGGGACAATTCGATGGTGAACCAAGAATTACTGAACTACGCACTAAAATTTTTGGAGAAATTCAGGAATTTTTAAAGTGACCTCTTCAAAAATTCCTGAATTTCTCCAAAAAATTTAGGGCGTGGTTCAGTAATTTTTTGTTCACCATCAAAATGTCATGTTTACTGAAAAAGTTCGGTAATTTTTGATGATTTTTTTTCGGTGCAGAGAGTTTTCGGAAATTAACATACAGATTACATATTTAGTACTAATAATCAAAATGTACTTACTTGAACGAAAATTGGAATAACGCTCTGCGCACGTATGATAGCCCTGTTGTGTGATTCCCTTGCGAGAATGTGTAGTGCACCGACAGTACCTTCAACAATTTCCTCCATACGTACACCATCCGCATAAGCTTGTTGGCTGCCCATTCCCGTAACAGATGCTCGTTGCTTAAAAATAGAAAACCCACAAAATTAAAGTCAAATTAACGAACATCAGCAACCAGCAAAATCCCAATGAATTACCCTCTCTGTGTCCTGGAATGCTCGACCAAGAAGCCTAACGAGATGATGAATAGCACCGTGTTCACGTAATGGTACGTGATTAGCCGGACAAAGTGCCAAATTACGGATTAGACCAATTACAGCTTTAACCAATGGCCAACGCGATGGTGGATGAAGAAGTTTAACTATCACCTGGATGCCGTAATTAATTCTTACTGCATTCTGCGCCATTTCTGCTTCAACGTGACGTGATGTTAAATGACGTAATGCACAAACAGCTGGCTCTGTTATTTCCTCGCGATCACCAGCATTAACAATTGTGCGTACGAGGGCATCAACACCACCAACGTTACAAACTGTCGCCTGATAGAATAAACAAATTATGATAAATTCCTTGGATTACCTCCAAATTTTTAATCACTTACCTTATTCCGCTGATTGTTGCACGTGAGATTAGACAGAATTCCCGCAGCACATGTGACAACATTGACATCGCTCGATGCAAGCACCTGAACCAGACCCTGCAAAAGTCCTTCCAAGCCATCGACTTTTGTGCCAGCATCCGAGAGATTCCGCAGTGTCCAAAGACAATTCTGAACAAGCCTTTGGCTCGGATTGCCGAGATGCATGGCCAGTGCCTGCATACCACCGGCATCAACAATCGCCGGTTTGTTGCTTGAGCAAACCGACAGAACTGCAATTGATTCAATCATTAGCAACCATCTAAACAAAACCCGCAGAACACTCACCTTTGAGAACCCGCGATGTGGTCCACAGTAGCTTCTCGTAATCGTAAGACCTCATGATGCGAACGAGTTCGATGGGTCCCTGTGACGCAAGGATGATCAGCTTGCTCTCTTGATTGCCGTAAGCAAGAATCTGCAGGCAATCCGTAACAATGGCAAGGAACTTGACATTGTTACGCTGGAGCAAGGCGACCATCTTTTGCAGACCACCGGCAAGACGCACCGCCATTTTCGAGCCATCCTGATGAAGCAAGAGATTGTGAAGGGTCGTGATTGCGTAGAATAATACGGACTCAACGCCGGAACTGAGGAGTTTCACGAGCGCTGGTATACCGCCGCTCTTGAATATAGCGAGTAAACCCTGTCTGTGATGTGACAAATTGTGTAGTGTACCGACAGCTGCCTTCGTTGATTCTAGATCATCGCTGTTAGATATTGCACGGACCAAAGCAGCGACCATTTGTGAGCTGTTCATAATTGCGTGGCGCGATGCTTCCTTCTTTGACAACTGATGCACCATCATCGCGGCTTGCGATACAACCACCTGATCCTCGTCATTCAGGAGCTTTATCAGCTCCGGAATAGCGCGAGTCGCGAGATCAGCGTCGTCCTGATAATTAATCAGGTTGACGACCGCGTGTTTCAACATCTGACTCGGTTCAGCCAAACGCTGTACAGCTGTTGGCTGAGCTGGGTCGAATTGTGTTGATGGAATCTCGATACCCTCCTCAAGTGTCTCCGGAAACATTGCAGCACGAACACGCTGCGAACGCGTGTGACTCAATTGCTGATTCACCTCGTCGATCTGATCCTGAGTTAGACTCTGGGTGAAACCCTGGTCAAGATCGAACATCAGCTGATCACCCTCCATCTCGTCCTCCTCTTTTCCGGAGAGCGAGGGTGCTTGGGTTGCCGCACCCGAGTGAATACCGGAGTCGCCCATGTAAGAGTTCTGTTGCCACATTAGTGTCTGCTCCTTTGCTGAACCCATTGGGAGATCGCAGGGTCCCTGGTAATTACCATGGGACACTGGAAATTGTTAATTGAGGGTTAATATTGACGATGGTTGAAGTGATCGATGGAGGAAGAGAGAGATGAGGAGATATCTCCGATTTTTGGTCGAGAAAGTTGAGATGTTTGAAGAAAAAAAATGGAGTCAGTGAAATTCTATTACGGAGTTTCCATCAAACGGAATTTAGGAGACAGAAATTGTCATTTTTTGCCATTTTTTAAAATAAAAATTCTTCTCCTACGTACGAATAAAAGCGTGCATACTCAAGTTATGATCAAAACCATTATGTAAAACTGTAAATATCCTAAATAGTACAAATGTACATAAGGTAAATGTATCAATTCTCCTTTTAATTTTTCCAATCAAATTATTTATTAATGATCTATCAATTACGATTTTCATTTCATTTTGAAGCGTAGAAAAAATGAAGAACAAACATTCCATCAAGTTAAAATCATGAAATAATTCTGTTCATCAAAGTATTGTAATCAGCAGCAAAAAAAACAAGAATGGAGACACGGATGAGAATATCTACATTTATCTCAACCACGTCCAATGAAAATCGTTAAATGTCACAAGAAAAAAAATGTTTATCGAATATCTCGAGAACTATTGGTCCAGATGGTATTCTATAATTTCCCGATGTTTCCATTAAAAGTATCAACCTTCTCAAAAGCCCCTATCTTCATCCAAAGAAAATATAAATTCCTCAATGCATAATTCTCACCTGGTCTCGATTGGTTTGACGACATTTGATAACTCATGGCTCCAACGGGTGACTCTGTCCACACCTTATCACATGAAAAGAAACGAGAAAGATTACCAAAATAAACCCAGGAAAATTGAACTCAATAGAAAAGCCAGCAAAACTCCCTCAAACAATTCTCCCGAATTCCGTATTTTCCGCTTCAATTATTTATCTCATTTCGCATCGCGCAACGTTAACATACACTCTGTGTTCAAACATACCTCTCTCCGAGAAATTGACTATCGGAAATGCCGAAAGGCAATATCACACAGTGCCCTATCGTATTTGCATGAGAAAAACCTTTGAAAAAAAATATCAAGAAAAAAAGAAACTTCGCGCATGAACCGACGCTCGCGACGTTTTCCTCTCGTTTTTCCCCCGAAACTTTTCCTGAGATGAAAAAAAAATTTACACACGACTCGATGATTAAAGGAGCTGAGTCAAACTGTGTACACCTCGAAAGATGCTCTCTGAATTTCCCAGGCTTTTTTATTTATTTTAGCGTGTAAAAGGGACGCGTTGTGGTATGCGAGAGAACAACAAAGGGCCTGAGTATGCAATGCATCACCATTTTCTGACAATCCCTGCGCGCTGGCGTCAGAGCACGAGAAACACAATGGGCTGCAAAGGGGAAGAGAAGGGGAGAGGGCTATGACTATCGAGGAACACTTTGACACACCCAGGCGTAAACACAAGTTTAAAAGAGCCCCGATATTCCCAAATGGATTGTTATCCGTTAATTTGAAATGACTTACCGTTTTAATTAGTTCTCAACGCGCACTTCTTTGCGATTTATGATTAATAAACTTTGGTTGAATTAATATGAGTCACTGGCACTCAATCACACTCGTTTCACCCAGCTTTCGCTGCGTCCACGGTAATTCGTCAACTAAAAGATGGCGGATAGGGACGCTAGCTCTCTCCGGGATCGATGCTAGCGCCACCATCGCACGCATACTATTGTAGTTATGTGTTGAAGGCTCTTTAGTTCGTGCGGGTGGAGAGCAGCACTTGTCACGGGCTCCCAAGACCTGTTGAGCAGTGGTTCTCAGTGAATTGTTGGGCTAATTGTGGATAAACAGTTATGCTCAATCACTCAGCATTGAGTCATTCACCTATCGGGATTGTTTATAGTGGAGATAACTGGCTTTAATTTTATCGGCATTGCGGGTAAACATGGGAGAGGACAGGTTTTAAAGGGGATTCAGGGATATCGATGGGAGAATTAAATAGAGATATGTCTTGAGGAGAGAATTACATGGCGAATTTGAGATGAATTTTGTCTTGAGGATTTTCAAGTACTTTGGCAATGTTGTTTTTTCTTTCAATCTTTTTTAACGGTGGGAGCTACATTCGAGGGTGATTTGAGACGAGGTTACTGGACATTTTTCAATGATTTTGTTATTTAAATGGTTTAGGGTTGAAATTCAATTTTCCATTTTGAGCCGTAGGAAATAACCGTAGGAATTCTAAAAATCTCAAAAAAAATTGGATCGTGAGATTTGTAAGGAAAATTCATTAGAAAAATTGAGATTGAGATTTTTGTTCATCAATAATTTATAAACTATTAATTTTTTATGCTCGAAATCATTTCTTAAAAATCGTAATAAATCTTTTCATATTTCGAATTCTAGCAGAAAGGGATTTATTTTAAGAAAATGGGGTTCCCGAAATTTTAAACAGTCTTTATTATTTATTTATAAAAAGGGAATGTTTAAAAAAGCTATATTTGCAAAATGTAATTGGATAATGCTGATGTATGAATTTTGTCAAATTTTTCTGATGTCTTTCAATGAAAAAATTTGACTATTGAAAATCTCAAAATGTAGTGTGGTCAGCACGAAATTGTTGATGATACTTGGATTGCCTTAAAAAATAAGAATTGAGGGTTTTTCGTTTTTTTTGTAGTACAATTCCTTCATTACCGACTGAGCTGGAAAAACAGAAAATTCACTAAAATTCACGACTGTATAAGATTCCACTTTGACATTCATTTTTTTTCTTATTTCGTGGACTCTAAATTCCGAAAAATTAGTGAATAGTATTTATCACTCAGTAAACTTATTCAGAAAGTTTTAGGAGTGTAGTGAATTTCCGTGCTTTGATTCAAAAACTTCGGAGCCTCCTTAAAAAGAGGGGAATAATTTAATTTTGTCTAAGAATCCTCATAATTTTCGATATTCTTCTTCTCATCTCATTCTTAATTATCGTGTGAATTTTTATGGATAAAAAAAAAAAAAAAAAAATATTGATCACCAAATTATTAGCTATAAATTTAGAATGTGAATCCTCATAAAATAATTTTCCGAATTATTTAGAAGCATTCGAAAATTTCGGAGAATGCATAGAAGTTAATTCAATGAAATTAAGAATCGTAGTGATTTGACGAAAGAATAATGTTCAACTTATTTATTGTTAAAGCATAATTTCTTCCACTAATTTTATCATTTTTTCATAAAAAAAAGTTTCACAAAATTATGAAAAAAAAATCATGTGAATTCTGATTTTATTAAGAAATTTGCGAAAAAGAAAAGTGGCATCACCGAATATTTAAATAAAATGAACTTTTTATTTATAACAAATAACAATTTCCGCGTGAAAAATATAGGAATGTGCAATTTCAACAATCAAGAATAGAATATCTGTGATTTCCCTCAGATTCTTATCATGTGTTTAAATATTAAACTTTAATCGTTAAAAATCACCGATTCCACAGTATAGTCATGACAAAAGCCCTGTTGGTGGTGCCCTCTCCCTAAATATGAACGAAAAATCGTTACGAACCGGATAAAATGAAGCAATCGATTCGGGATCAATTATCAAAATGTTAAAAACAACTGCATGACTTTATTGTTGAGAAAAAAATGGAAATTCGGTATCAACAGGTACTTTGAATTTTCCACACCTCAATTTTAATCCTAATTGATCCATTACTAATAGCAGAAGAATTACCAATGGCACTATTCTATTGTCAGACTCTCAATGTCGCGGGCTTAATGCTAAAAGTCGTACACTGAGGGAAAAAAATATTTCCTAGTTGACGGAAATTTTATTTACTAAATAATCCACTTCAAATGTATAAAAAAAAATCATATTTTCCTGGAAATTCAATCAATAATTTACGATAAAATTTCAAATCTTATTTTAATATTTTCATATCGTCGACCTAGAACAAAAAGGGCGTAAGTGCCATTTTTTAAAAATCCACAAAAATTCAATCTACTCATTTTTTCACAAGAATACTCACTTACGCCCTTTTATTATTCAGCAAGAAAAAATGGCACTTACGCCTTTTTGATTCTTCCATAGTTGATATTTGCCGAAGGAAGGTCAGTGGTGGTTTATTTAATTATTATTATATCGTCGCCGTAGAATCGGAAGGGCGTAAGTGCCATTTTTTCTTGCTGAGTAATAAAAGGGCGTAAGTTGGTATGCTTATGAAAAAATAAATGTAGATTCGATTTTTGTAGATTTTAAAAGAATGACACTTACGCCCTTTTGACTCTAGAGCGATGATACCAACTGAATTGTCAAGAGATGAATTTCGTGAAATTTCAAGCAAACTGGATTTTGTTAAATATTTCAATATTTTCCAAAATTAAATAATATATGAAGTAGAATTTCCATAAATTACCTAAAATTTCATTTATTCACTGAATAATCCACTTCAAATGTCCACGAGAAATAATAATTCAATGAAAATTTACCCAATACTCCATTGAATATTTCAACATTCTATCGTCGAATTTTCTGTAATAATTTTATGACAGTTTATAAACCACTTGTTCACATCGAGCACATTCGAAACGGACAAACTTCCATTTTTTCTCTCTAGAATGCAAAAAAAATTGTTATTTCCACTCCGCAAACAATTTCAACCGTTTTCCCTGATAAATGACAATAAATATTGAAACAGAGAAATGACAAGTGAATGGATAAATTATCTCCTCAAACCAGATAACTATTTATTACCTCGAAAAACTCACCCACACTGATTAATTTTTGAATAAAAATTGTGTCAATCGCGTGGGGGGTTGAGCTTTGCATTCGAATTTCTTGTTTCAAAAAAGAAAAGACGATAAACGATATGTCTCGCTCGACGCGAGCATTAATGTCGCTCTTTTCATGCCAACGTACATAAACCATGCGAGTTTATTTTTTCGCCTTTCTCCGTCTTTATTGAATTCCAAAAAAATCGTAAGAGTCAAGCATTCACCGCGATAAAAAAAATAGTTACAATCCGAAATTAATGCACGCGATACTTAATCATTATCCCGTTTACCATTATACTTTGTTGGTGACGATATGTCACAATATTTTTATTCATTTGAATTTCACGTTTAATAAATTATTATGAATAAATTGAGCAAAGTTGCGTTGGTGTTAAACGATATATTTTCTAGTCAACTGAAATCATGAAAAGTGATTCCCATCGTCGATATTTCTCCGCGATTTTTCTCTCCTTTTATTATTTTTCATCTCAAGCACAAAACCATTCGTATAATTATATGCCTGTTAACGAATGAATTATCACCAATGCGAAAGAGACACACTTGTGATTTATGTGATGCTCTCTTATTTGAGATGGTAGGGGAGGGGGAAGAGCGAGGGAGAGGGGGGTATTGAGTATACTTACGGGTGTGCTCGGCTGTCGCCCTGATAAGTGTCTCTGATAATATGCTAATAATGATTTGTAGTTGACATCTAACTTCCGCATTAATCCAACTTAAACGAAGAAAGAATGCCAATTTCTCATTTGAAAAAAAATAAAAAAAAAAAAATTCTCATTTGAATTATTTTATGATTTTCATCGTGGAACATGAGATTCTCTCTCTTTTCACTCCTGGGCTCTCTCATTTCACTTTACATGGGGAAGAAAAAACATTGTAAATTGTAAATATTAATTCAGTTTGAGGAGGAAAATTAACGAGTGGAGGTAATAGATTTTTATCTTTTAATGTACGATGGTTTATTGATTCGAGAGGATTGTGCACTGTCTGATTATTATTTAAAATTCAACGGGAAATATTGAATATTTAATAAACTTTAGTTAACTTGAAATTTCGAGGAATTTATGTTTTGAAAATTCATTCGATTTGAAAATATTCGAATAAGATTTGAAATTTCATGGTAAATTATCAGGAAATCATGATTTTTTGGGGAGGCGGGAAGTTGATTGGAGTGACTGAATGAAAGTTCAGGCATTTCATGAAAATTCGAGGCCCTGTTCCGTTGAATTTTCGCATAATTGAAATGTCTAATTAAAATTTCTAAGTAAAAATATTCTTGACAAAAATTTTTCTCCGTATGCGTCGAGGAGTGTAATAAGTCCCCTTTTTCTCACTCCGTAATTTTCCGAATCCAGCAACAATGTTCAAATATCCCGTTTACCCACTCCATTGGCGTAGCAGTCCCCAAACCACCTATTAATCACTCAACCAATAAATTTCCACCGGCATAACCGCAATTACCTCTCGAAATACCTTCGCGATGAGCCACTCCAGCTCGTCACCGGATGACGAATAATAGTGAGTGTCACTCGTTCTTTTCCTCCAATGAGCCATCCACATAAATTACCTGAATCACATGTAGAATTCCACGGCATTAAAAGCGATAAAAAAAGAAAGGTGAAATAAAGCAAAGCCGAAACATCTCAAATCCATTAAAATAAAAATGATAGATGCAACATTGGTGTCTTACCCCCGAAAGACTCACTGTATAGCCAGTGGTGCGCTGACACGAGCGTTTATGTCTACATAAATTCTCATTTGAAGCCTGATAATAAAGTAAGCAACCAGAATGGGGGATGAGAGAGATGCTGGTGGCAAGGAGAAGGAAAAGAGAAGACGGACACGGTTGGCTCGGTGGTTCAGGACGTGCTCAACCAGATACATAGATCACCGTGAAAGAAGAACGCTTGGTCCACTCTGTGGAATACATTTTTACACGTTATTCACGTATATCGAGGGGGGCTTTTGTGTGCACACACTGAAAAAAATGGAAGTCTGTGTGAGTTTGTTGTTAACTTTGTTTTTTTTAGTGGAACGCTCGAAACCGTGTCGATACGTGTGGCTCGCATTCGAGCGTCACCATGGCACTGCGGCGTGCTTAATTATATGCATTCTCAGAATCTCAACGGATCTCTTTCGCATCTAATGCCCGTGTATTCTACCAATACAATCTGTTCCCTCGGCACTGGCCGTGTAAACGCCCCATGAACCAACGGAGATGGAAGGAAAAATAAATTTTGTACACTGAAGTTATAGAAGTTGGAGGAAAAGTTATGGTCAAAGGTTTTTGGTTCTTGAGGTATGGTGAGGGGTTTCGGCATTTTTCGACATTCGTCGAATAATTTACCCAATATCCGTAACAAATATTCGCGGTCGATATAATGCCACTATTGGCCCAATATTACATGCCAATATTGGGACCTTATTGGACTTTGAATAATTTTGATGCTGGAAATTTTATGGATGTCATTGAAAATATCAAAAAATTTCCGTGATCCACTCATTTCCAAGATAATTGAAAAACAATTTTATGACTAATTTTTAATTGTCGATTTATCTCCGAAATTATTGGTCCAACATGGTTTTTTATTATATCGAGGGCTTGAAAACAAATGTTCGTCAATGTAGTGGTCAATAATATCGTCGCCATAGAAACAAAAGGGCGTAAGTGCCATTTTTTAAAAATCTACAGAAATTGAAGCTACATTCATTTTCTCATAAAAATACTAACTTACGTCCTTTTATTATTCAGCCAAAAAAAATGGCACTTACGCCTTTTTGATTCGAGGCCGACGATGTGCTCATATCGGCCCAATATTCGGAAGCTCGACACCAATATTGGACCAACCCACTTAGACAAAAAAATTCTCGCAGTCCGAAAATGTATTGGTAACGAAATTTTCCTTCCCAATTTCTATATCTATATATATATCGGAATTTTCTAGAGCGAAGTAAATTTTCTACATCTATTCGATCTTCTTGCAAAAAAATTTTGTTCTGCATTTAGAGACGATATTATTTTTCAAACTCAAATTTCCCGCTCTTTCAAACAAAACGGTTAAAACATCAAAAATCCCGCAACTTCATCATCCTCTCAGCTCATTCTTTCAGCCAAACTTTTGTTATTCCGGCTTGAGAATAAATTTCAATAAAAAAGAATCATAACCCATCGAATTATTAATACTGTCGACGAATTGATATATTCACCGGTATACACACAGCTGCTTTTTCTTCCTTTTCTCGCAAACGTTTGGAGTGAGACGAGAGAAATACGAAACTAACAGAAAAAAAAACGAATAAATAAATAAAATAGGAGGGGATATAAAGAATGAGAAACGCGATTGGACACGGAGTTTATTTATGATACACGAAGAAGATGTCCCCGTATACACTTGACTACTCGCTCTGTGGTGTGTCCACAGGAGCGAAACGTCCTCTACTTGTTTCCTCATTTTTTTTCACCTTTTCTTTTTAGTACGTGTGTATTCATTTCCCAATGTATCGCTGGTTTTCTTCTGACTCTTTCTTTTTTTCACAACTCTTGGGCGAACACGTTCAAATATATCTTCTTGAGATATACATTATTTGTGATTGTTTATAATTGATCATGATTTCCCAATAACTTAGTGCCGGCGATTTAAACGGACGCGTGTGCGCAGTGAAAACACCTGCATCGCCGGAATTGTCAGATTGTGTTGGAATTATCGGGGATGATAAATCAAGTGATTAACGATGTTGATGGATTTTTGGGATTTTCAAACATTTTAGTATAGAATGTGGAGAATTATTGCGGGAGAATGATGTGGGATTTTTTCGTGTGAAGGATTTTTGGTCGGAGTTTTTAGAAAAGTAGAGGGGCAAAACGGGTTGTATTGTAGCATTGATGAGCGGAAATTTCCCGCGCTTTTCAATGGAGGTTGTAGTTTTTTTTTCGAAGTCGTCAAGGTCATTTTCTTTTCTAGCAATTTTGCTTTACGTTTTTTTTTAAAAAAACGGGATTCAATCGAACGATGATTATCGGAATCGAAACTATCGGAATCATGTCGCACTTGAATTCGATTGATAAATTTTTGGGGGGAAACCCTTAATATGGAAGAGATCGACAATGAATTTTTTTTATTTGTCTTCTGATGGGTCATTCGACTTTTCGAAAATAATTGGAGAAGTAAAACAGGATAAGTGGATTTTCTTGTCTATATTCTTTTGCGAATATCTCGGAAACTAATGGAGATAAAAAAATGGAGGTAAAAAATCCTTACTTTTGTTTACAATGGCCCGGAAATCTCGGTACTTGTCATCAATAATTTTTTTTCTTTGCAAAGTATGAGTGGGGAACGAGACGAAAATTACTGAGCCACACGCACGGAAAAATATATGCAAAAAATATGTAGGTGAAATATATTTGACATATATGTGCATATACTTAGCCTATAAATGACACATACGCATATTATATGTAATTATTATATATTCAACTACATATATGTCAAATATTACATTTTTGCCGCACATAGATGTCATACGATCCTTATATATCGTCGTCCTAGAGTCAAAAGGGCGTAAGTGCCATTTTTTAAAAATTTCCAAAAATTAAATCTACATTCATTTTTTCATAAAAATACTAACTTACGTCCTTTTATTATTCAGCAAGAAAAAATGGCACTTACGCCCTTTTGATTCTAGGGCAACGATATATAACATAT
>JABSMS010003994.1:0-16231 GCA_018902275.1 Aleiodes sp. PSUC_FEM 10030003
ATTATATTGAAAAATTGTGAAAATTTTTGTAGGAGGATATTCTGTAAAAAATTTTCACCTTAAATTTCCATGCCGAATTATGGAATTATTAACATATACGAATTTACCTTATATTTAGAGCACTTTACGATTTTTCAAATATTATCTATCATTCAGGGTTATATAGCGCTGAATTTTACAATTGGAAATTCAATGACTTCTGGAACGTAATTTTCTATGAAAAACGAAAAGATCAAGTTCAAACTCTCAGTAATTCTTCAATTTCTTAATTTCACAATGTATCAAGTACTGAAATTAACATAAAATTGAAAGGAAAACCATGCTCGAGATTTTTCAAGATTTCAATGATATTTCTTTGAATGTGTGAAATCTACGAGACATTCAGATGTTAATTCACATTCATTGCTTTTATTCTCAATTTTCGGGGAATATTTCACCTGAATTTTTCTTAAATTTCTACCAGCGATATCTGTCAGAATCAATTGTCGCCAATTTTTTGAACATTCGACTTTTAATACCAAAAACAATATTTTTTATTTTGCACAAATTCCCAGTTTTTTGATAATATCTTTGGTTGTAATTGCTGCAGCGCAGAAAAGCAATAACCAGCGGGATTGTGAGCTCATTTCCCATCGATTTATGTGATTTTGGATCAATTTTTAACGAGCTTTGTGAAAGTTACATCATATTTTATGGAAATTAGTTTTTCCTCGATATCTGCCTTAAAAATCGTGGAAAATTAATTCAAAACCTTATAAATCGATGGTGAATGAATTCAGCTTGGATCTGCCTCTTGACAATTTGCACTACGTCAATTAGAACTGGAAATATTGCTAAAAAAAACTGGGAAATTCAAGAATGAAAGGTATGACGTAATAATCTATTAACGATTAAACATTTTGCGACAAAATATCATTGATAAATATCTCACGACGGAATATTTATGAAGATAATAATTTATCAATAAATATTTCTACAATGAATAATTCACGACAAAATTTTTCCAAAAATAATAATGCTCTGAATTTAGATTTTTTTTCAAGAATTATTTCTACAATGAAGCCTTAAGGCAAAGGATTATTATTGCCTTAACGATTATTAGTCTCTGAATTCTGATTTTTTTTCGACAGTAATTTTTTTTTTTTGGTTATTTTTTTTGAGTTATTTTGTCGTGAATTATTTTCTTTGGAGTCATTCTGTCGTTGATTTTTGTCATTGTTATTTTCTCGTGGTTAAATCATTATATCGTTGTCCTAGAGTCAAAAGGGCGTAAGTGCCATTTTTTAAAAATCTAAAAAATTGAATCTACATTCATTTTTTCATAAGAATACTGACTTACGCCCTTTTATTATTCAGCAAGAAAAAATGGCACTTACGCCCTTTCGATTCTAGGGTGACGATATGGAACCAAATGAAAGTTCAAAAATCTTCAATTTTCTTAAAAACGATAAAATATTCCAAAAAATCTCAAAAATGATTTCTGATTGATATTCCCTAACGGAAATTCTTTCACTTTTTTACTGGAATCATTGGAAAAAATCTATATCGAACAGTTTCATTAAAACTTTGATTTTACTCCACTTTCTCCTATACAATTTTTTTCCCTCCTCTATGAAATTTTTCTATTCACAATTACCAAGTGGCCGTATTGAGTGAGTGACATGTGTTAGAGCTTGTGTATCGATTTTAGTATGCGTTGAGTTAGTGGATGGAAATACCAATATGTTTAGCATGGCTAGTGCCATCACAGGGTTTGAGGATGACCGTCGTCGTGTCCTTGCATTGAGTTAACACAGTGTCTATCTCATCCACGGTTCCCTCATTCTCTCTCTCCCTCCCTCCCATATGTTGACACGGACTTGACATAGTACAGTAATTATCGTCATCGAGATATTGGTTAAATAATAGTTGTCATTAGGAGCCTTCGGGGAATTAACAGAGTTTTTGGCTAATGCGAGGTGGGAGTTTGGTGAAATTACAGGAATTTCAGGTACTAAGTAGCGGACATTACGGTCCATAAATTCATCGAGTGCCTCACAAATTATTCATCAAGAATTACTAAATTATTCATCAAGAATTACTAAATTATTCGCACGATTAGATTTATTCTACATTGTTAAAAAATTCTGTCTTAATTTTCCGTGTCAAATACCGGAAATTTTGAACAAGTCATATTCCGACTGAAAATTCAGAGAACCACGTTATTGAAATTTCGAGTTTTTCATTGATTTTCCAATAATTCCATCAGAACATCGATGAAACTTTTGAATTCCAGTTGAACTATTCCATGAAAATTCTGTTAAATCACGGAAAATTCAGGGAAAAATGAGAAGTTTTGGGTCATTTTGGTTCTTAATATTAATGTTCGATTGAACATCAATGGAAGTTGAAAATTTCAGCTCAATTATTCCGTGAAAATTCTGTTAATCAAGAAAAATTCGATTCATTTTGGTTCTCAATGTTCGTGTTAATTTGAAAATTCAAGTAAGTCATGAAATTTCTGCTTTCACTTCTACTTGAGACTCATGAATTCCCTAGAATATTACCTAAAACTTGAAATTTCATAACCATCTTCCCATCAAAACGAATCAAACATCACGCTCTTGAAAATTACCATCAGATTGTCCCCGAAATTTCAACTTTTTTCCAACAGTGTATTTTCCGATCCATGAAGTTTTTCCCTCAAAATTCATCGAATTCCAATTAATCCTAAATCAATTGACAGAAGAGCCATTGAAAAAAAATAAGGCCAACAAGTAACTTGAAAAATGCTACAGAAAGTTTTCTATTTCTTCATCGAATTGATCATATAGATACACTTGAGACCTAAAATTCCCCCTGAGAGATATCTCAAACGTGAGAAGTGGGTAAGATGGCAGCCAATCAAAATTTTATCCCCAACGACTCTCCCCAAGTTGAAAAACTTTATCTATCCTCTAAGAATCCTCGGAGAAAAATAAAATGCAGGTCAAATCCAGTGTTTGCCAGAATTATTTCAAATTAAACTCCAACAAACATATACTGAATAATAAAACAAAAAAAAAACGATGAGCATGCACTTGGAATTTTTTCCTCAGTGCTATTGAATTACCATACAATAAAATACAGGCAGTATGATGATAATAAAAAGAATAAAGGGGGATGAGAAAAGGAAACGATGTAGCCCAATGTGTCTACGAAACTGCGGCACTACTACGGCATTGGCTACATGCCATGGAACGTCCGCCACCCTCCTTTGCCTCTGTCCTACTGCCCTTCTCTGCAACACCCTCTTTCGTACCGCACACACTACTCGGACAAGAACCTCTGGCCTACTGCCTACTATTTCCCTTTTCCGTTTATTCTGAATCAATTGCTTTATTCATTCTCTCCTACGTTTTTTTAATTTCTATACTTTGCGTAAAAGTTTGTCACCGAGTTGAAGAAAATCTCTTTCATGAATCTCAATTATTTTCCGGGATATTCCATGAAAATTGAACGCAAAGTTAATTTTAATTTATTCAACAAAAAACGATTGAGAAGTTAGTTGCATGAGAAAATTACAATTTTTCACACCTCTGGGAAAAAAATTATTTACGATATCAGAACGAGTGTGGGAGCGAACAATTTACACGAAGGCCGCTCAACTAATTCTTTCATTACTCAAGAGAAAAAAAAGTTACTTCCTCTACGCTCCCCTGACATCACCCTTCAATTCCCTTTTCCATTCTCTCTCTCCCTTTCACTCTGTGTTTTTGCCTTGATACTCGATGCATCGTAGATTGGCAACATTCCTAAAAATATTTTCAACGCGCCGGGAAGCACTCGTTCGGCGATATTTTTATCGACAGGTTTTGGCGTGGGTGGTTTGAGAGAACGTGAAGAAAAATGAGTGAAATAATAAAAAAGCATCAGTGAGCATGCACCACACCTCACTCAGTCACAACCGAGACCATTATTTTCGTTATCTTCATTTTGCTCTTTATTTTTCACTCTTCTGAAATAATTTGCAATTATAACCATAAAATTTTGATGAGAGGTCATCACTGTCACTAAAAAATTTATACGACGAAAAAAAGTATTTATTTATGATACTCATGACCCAGCCGCACAGTCATTGGCTCGCACGTTTGAATCTATGTGAACTTTGGTGGATATTCTGCCGCAATGCGACCACCACAAAACGGCGCTCGGTATTTCGTTGGATTATGTTTTTTTCAGAGAAAAAAATATAACACTCACTCTTCTTCAAAATTCAACCGCCATTTAATATCATCCTTTGCCCTTTTAGTAATTGTTTGACCCGAAAGAATTTTATGCTGAATAAAACTCGGAATTATGTGGATCGTGGTAAATGAAAATTGCATGTTGTAGAATGATATGAATTTTAATCTGGAAATTTTCGTGTCTGGTAATTATACCATCATATTACAAATGTCTTGTATCCTTCAAATTCTCCAAATTCCACTCTCAACAATGAATTTCACGAAGAATGTGAGCGTTATTGAATCGATTTTTCATTAATGCAGAGATAAGACACTTCAGAATTAATCGCAACAAGAAATAGCTGCTTTTTGATGAAGAAAATTCCATTCAATTGATTTTCTTTTGGCGAAATATGCGCTTCATTTAATTAATACATAATTACAATACAGACAGCCACCTAATCATTAAAACTCGCCGAAAATGATAATATTTCAAAAGATTAATCTGCAATGCGTTGTACCAGGAGAATCGCATGACCCGACAGTTAACAATAATTGAGCTATTAATCGATTTTTTTCCTGTTTATTTTATTTCTCTCTCTCCTCCCCCCCCCCCTTCGTTTAAAACTAATTGAAGTTTAAATACAAGTTCAAATGATATATATTATTCGTCATGCAAATGTTGATAATAAATTTAACGATGATGGCAGCGAAAATGTATAAAAGTCCTTCCCAACAGTTAACAACTGCAGAAACTATAAAATATCCATTTGCTAAAATGCATTGCATTTCTATATTTAAATAAAGTAACTGAATAAACGGAGAAGAGGAGGCAGAGGAAGAGAATGAAAAAGATTATAAGCTGAATACATGTAACATAGTTGAGAAGCAGTTGGCCCTCTCATCGTCGAGTGTAAATATTGATTCACTTTATGATTAGATTTTGTTTGTTGATTTTCGTGGCCAGGGGCTTTTCAACAGAAACACACACACAAATCAAGAAAAGTCGTGATAACTAACAACAATAAATTCTAATTCATCACAATCTGTGAAAAGAAACTTTCTGTTTGATTTAGAACAATGAAGAATGATTAATAGGTTTTTCTTTCGGTTTTATGATGAAATGCGGTAAAGAGGATTGTGAAATATAATGCAATTTATTCTGAATTATTATTGAGCTCTAACGAGTACTGTAACAATTTAATAGATAAATTTGTTTTTCCACTGCAGAGGGCCGAGGGAGGGGTTTATATCAGTGAATAATTCAATGTTTCACGTGACTTCTAATTACTAATAAGAAAATTTATATACACGATAAAATCAGAGGTGAAACACAAAAGAACTCGTAGTATTACGTAATTGTCACGCAACTTGAATGAAGTTAACTTCATAATTTTAAGGAACAGGAGTTACATGGTAATAAGGCAGGTGAATTTACGTAATGCTGTAATTATTCACTTCAGAATGATTTCAATGAAAAATAATGAAGAATTTTTCACCGTCAATACGAAAATTTATGTTCGCACTGTTTTATCAATGGTAATTTCGGAATTTTTCCATTCGCGATACATTTATTACACGGTAATGATAAATTTTGCAACCAAATGGCTTCAGTAGGGAAGTAATTTGGCTGAATTTGACACATGCAAGTGCGATCGATCTCGCGGTGTTTGAATTATAGAGCATACGTGACCCACAGTACCGAATGGGTGTCTAAACAATTTGACCCAGGATGAAAAAATAAAAATGACAAACGATGGATCAGAAAATATATTTCAAGATTAAAATGATCATTATCGTTTCTATTTTGTGTCTATCGAGAAAAAAAGCAACGAAATCATACCCAAACTCTTCGCTCATCGTGACCTACGGTATTCACGTGCTGCGTAATGCGTGGTACATTTGTTTATGTACTTAATCATCAGTCCTCATCAGACTTAGGCCTCGAGCCAAATGTATCATCAAAGCGAGGTGGAGGAAATTTCAACTAATTTAATCAAGTGCAAGGTTAATGCATCAAAAGCATGGAAAAGGAAATACCTTCCCCCTCCCAAAAAATTGTCTAAATTAAAAAAACAAGTATCAAGGTCATCCAATTCCAACGACTAATTTTTCACAATTTCGCTCTCCCTCATGGCAAGAGAAAAGTACAAATAATCTGTCAACAAGAGGAGGAGAAATAAAAGGAATTGAGACAACAATTTTTCATCACAAAAGTAATGTTTAATTTGATAATACCTCGGGTCGCCTTGTTCCTCCGCACCATGCCGGTGGGGGCATGGGTCCTGCCTCGGTCTGAGGACAGGGGTCAGCCCCCATTTCTCGATGAACTCGATGCGGGAAATCTTGGCGTTTCGCGGCGGTTACGAGAGGGGGCGACTCCCCCTCCCGAGCCCCATGCCCCCGAGCACCAATACCCGCAGCACCAGCAGCCCGCAGCCACCAAAATGGCTGCTCTTTCCAGGCCTACTAATGCCAAAAATTTTGTTTTTACCGTAAACTGTGATCAACACCACCTCACTCGCATTGGACACCCTCACTGATTTATTCTTACGTTTAAAATTGATTCGAAGAATCAAAGAAACAAAAAAGGAAAAAAAAGAGAAATCTCCTCATTCAACAATTCAACATTGAGGAACTTGCTGCACGTTTATCACGTTGTCCTCAGTGACACCTTTGACACATTATCACAATTTCACACGATTCCAACATTGAACGTAGAATCATAACGAATTAACACACAGATAGTAATAATTTTATTTAACATACAAAGAGATGAAGTAACAAAAAATAGTCGAAAAAATAAAAATTGAAACAACACGAAGACGACAACGACCGTGGCGACAACGAGAAACGAGAACACAAACTACCACCAGAGGCGCCCAATGACAATGATTCCTCTCGTTGTCGTCCCGACGTTTTGTCTCCTCGCGCCACGTCGCATCCTGATAGGGGGATGTATGCGAAAGGAAAGGAGGAAAGAGAAAGATTTTTCTTTTTAAGTGACTACCCAAACGGCTTTCACCCTGTCTTTTCTACCACCCCACAACGGATTATAGATCGAGACTTGGGTTTTCTCAGCGGGGGGATGAAACAGGGTGGGATAGTTGCAGAGAGGGGGATGAAGGAAGGAATGAAGAGAAGGAATGGTACGACGTCGAGCGGCAATGTATTAAACTACCCCGAAACGGCCACTCTCCGGATGCCACCGCACTACCACCACTACAAAAATTCACCTCCTTCCCTCTCTCTCTTTCTCTCTCTCTCTCGCTCTCTCAGATAGACGAATTTGCAAGGAGGTGCCTGCCTCCCTTTCTTTAATTTTTTTTGAATCACTTATTCCCTCTATCTCCTTACTTTGAGCATTCGTTCGGAAAGCCCTTGATTTTCTTTTCTTGGATATGAATGGAAATGATAATAATTAACACCACTGTGTCACGCCACGAGTCGTGACGATGACTCCCGACGTCTCTCTAGGTGTATCCATCTCTACACCGAAATATCGTACGCCCTCTCCTTCTCTCTCTGTCTTTCCTGCGCACTGAGGCCACTTTGAATAAAAAATATAAACAAATGAATTTGATTTCATCACATTTTTATAAACATCGTCATCAGCATCATCGTTGAGCTCCTCATCAACATCATCATTATTTCTGTCACCTCATTACACACTTTCACCCCACTAGTGATCCGTCAACGGGATCCCAAGTGTCTCTTTCAACGTTTATCATTATTATTTTTATTATTATTATTATTAGAATCGTTGGAATTGTGGATGAATTAATAAACAGTGAATATTACAAAGACGATGACACAACACGATTGCCGCAGCGCGCCGTAACAGTAGCAGCCACCGCAGCGGCACCGGCGTACCTATCCCGGCCTTTTCCACTAGTACATATTCATCTCCAATCTCTCAACGTTTTTTTCACATTCTTTTATATCTCTGCCGCAAATCTTTATGTTTTCCATCTACTCTACATATATTTGACGTCTTGCTTCGTTACCTTCATTTTTATCTCAAATCAAAATCTCAGCCACT
Source organism: Aleiodes sp. PSUC_FEM 10030003 (assembly GCA_018902275.1). NCBI lineage: Eukaryota > Metazoa > Arthropoda > Insecta > Hymenoptera > Braconidae > Aleiodes > Aleiodes sp. PSUC_FEM 10030003. The sequence goes on from JABSMS010003994.1 coordinate 8,227, forward strand.
TGTCCATAAAAAAAAATGAAAAAAAAAACACAATTTCTCCACACTCTATCACTTTATTCAATTCGAACAATTATTCATTTATTTTTCCCTCTGCTGAATCGTTCTCGATCGTTATTCCCCTTTTTTTCCCAATGAGTTTTAAATTTGAACGAACGAATACACACAACGCGTACACGGAATGAGCGTAAAGCTCTAAAGCTTTGGATGGAGCTTGCAAGGCCGCGGTTCGGTGCGCTGGCCGCCTGCGTGCCTGCCAGCTTGCCTGCCTGTCATTCTGAGCTGCGCGCAACTACCCCCACCTCCCTCTCTTCACTCTTCACCTGCCTCTACCCTCTCTTTATCATCCTCATGGCTCCCTCTTCCGTCTCTTCTTCTCCCCACCACTTTTCCACTCGTGTGCTTATTCTTCTCTCTCTCTTTTTTATCGCAATCGTTTTCCTTCTCTGTTCTCTCTCGCTCTCGCTCTTTCTCTGCATCTAGACGTTCTGTTACTTTTGTGTAAGGTCCTAACCTCTCCAACCCATTTTCATATAATTTTCTTTTCCCTTTTACGCGAACATTTTCTTCTATTTCCGGTAATGTATATTACTTCAATTTTCCCGTATTTTTGTAGCATTGTTGCTTGTACATATAATTTTGCTGAAGGTTGTGAATTTCAAGCGAATTTGACGACTGGGAGAGAAATTTATTATTCTTCATAAATTCATATTAATTCTCGCGTTTATTTGGGACACTTCTGATTATCGGTTTTTGACACAGTTTCCAATAGAAGAGAGAATGGAATCGTAAGAGTCATTGACAGGCATTGACTATTACGTAAGACAGGGATTATGCAGACTACCGCGCCTGTGGGTAGAAACGCAAAGGAAGAAGGAATTGAAAAAAGAGAGGCAGACCATGTGGTGAGGGCTTTAGTTCTCGAGTGGGATAGAAAACCAGAAAGAGAAATGAGAGGGAGGCAAGAAGGAAAAAAAGGAAAATCTTAATAGGCACTCATCTTTTGAAGTGTAACGCGCCGATGCGGAGAAGGGTGGAGTCGTTTCTCGTCGTTCGACGAGAAAAACGTGACGATCGTTTCAGGCAGCTCCTCTCTCTGTGTATATGTAGAGTTGGGGAAAAAAATAAAAAATAAAACGACGAGAGGGGATTTAAAATGGTGAAAGGGTGAGGTAAAACCGGAAAGAGGGTGTGAAAGCACAAAGGAGGGGTTACACACAGGTAGAGTGGCACAGTGGCCGTTGAAACTGGAGTTGGGTAAATCGATGAGAGTGAAGAATTTTCGTGAATAACGATTTTCCCCATGTCGTTTTTGACACTATACTAATTAATCAGTAGAATGATAAAAAAATTTCAAGTCTTCAAATTAAAATCATGAAAAATGAATGGAAATAAAATAAAAATTAAAAGTGGACGAAAGCTCCCAAGGTGAGGAGAGAAATGAGAGAGGGATAGATAAAATGTAGAATTTTTTCTTCTCATTCTTTTTCACCATTCGCTCTCTTTTTTCCTCTCTCTCCTCTTGTAACACCGGGCCCCCCGATGTCACGGTACAACGCTGCGGTTGAGGCAGCACACGAGGTCGTGAATTTTCGTGGGCACTCGGCGTCATGCGCCACTCGTGACTCGCGCACTCCTCTCTCTCTTATGTGTTGCTGTGTCGAGCTAAAAAGAGAGGGGGAGGGACGAAGAGCTTTTTGGTAAGCGCGCGCAACAACGTGTTTCCTATGTTATATATACACTACAAATGATGCAAGAAAAAGAGAAAAATGAGAGGATGAAGAAAAAATAAATGATTTTCAGTGCTTTTTGGCTTGACAGAGTGTTGATAATGTACAAATATAAAATCTTGCTAAACTCTTCAAGTGCAGAATGAAAAAAAAATGAAAAAAAAATTCTCAGAAGCTTTTAATAAAAAAAAATGGATATCCTCAGAAAAATGATAAATCATACATATTTTTGGAATAAAAATTATTTTCACTTGTCTATGTTAAGCGTCAGAGTGGCGCGGCATTGATTCCAGGAAGGGTCGGCAGCACGCGGCGTGGCCAGCCAGTAACACAGAAAGTGGATTGCAGAGGTGGGGTTGTGCACACGAGGAGGGAAAGAGACAAGGCCGTGTGGCGCTGATGCTCATCTCCCTCACGTTCTTCTCTTCTCTCTCATTTCCAACGGACACATACACATACATACATACATACAGAAGCAACTACGCGCGCAATCAATACACCCTCCCTTTTCGCCCCTATCCACCTCGTCGTCTTCTTTTTGCCGCTGTTATACTCAACTCGACCCCGCCAGACCCCGCCTGATCCTTTGCCCATGCTGCTTGGAACAGCCACCCGCACCACGCGCACGCCACCTGCCTTTACCTTTTTTTTCATTTTTGTTTGAAGGGAACGAAAGAGGGTTGCAGAAAAAAAGGGAAAAATTGTGAATTCTCGGAGTCTTTTTCCTTTTACTTTTGTCAACTTTTCTTTGTTACGGAATATGTGGATGATTATACTTGCGAATGCTTGTGTTTGAGGCGCTTTTTAAGAGACCATTCTAAATAAAGATGTTCATTTTTAATGTTCATTTTTTTTGGATTAAATTCAATGGGATTGTCTGATTAATTTTGTAACGATGAATTCAGTAATTCGATTGAAATATTCATTAATTCATTGAATTTCGTTTATTTCCATTAAATCTAATGGAATAATAAAATTTATATCGTCGTCCTAGAGTCAAAAGGGCGTAAGTGCTATTTTTTATAAATCTGAAAAAATTGAATCTATATTCATTTTTTCATAAGAATACTAACTTACGCCCTTTTATTATTCGGCAAAAAATGGCACTTACGTCCTTTTGATTTTAGGGCGACGATATGGACTTTCAGGTGAACTAGCGAAACTAATGGTCTGTATAATCCGGCAAAACGCCGAAATGATAGATTCACGATATCAATTTAATCCATTGAAAATTGAAGGTATATAATAAAAAAATCGATTCTTATGGAGAAAATTGAAGAATTCATGAGATTCTTAGAACATGAATTCCACATAATTTGAGATGACCGAAGTGAGGTTAGGATATATTTCTGTGTGATTAGAGTCACGAGATGCGAGTGCACGGTCTTAGATTCTTTTCACAGTGAAATGAGTAGGAGGCTTGTTATCCGCAGTTTGTGATAAAAATAAAAATAGAAAAGAGAGCGGTAAATCAGAAGAATACGAATGGACCCTTGGGGATGAGAACTTATCCCGAAATCGTCAAATAAATTACCTCAACTATCGGAAGAGAATCAAGGCGATATATTCCCGTCAGGGGAAGCGGTTTAAAATTTTTGCTAGCGTAAGGCACCCTCGCATTGTATTGAACGATACCCAAGGATTTACTGTTCTTTTTTTTCCTATTTTTTTCGATTTTTTGTGAGGCAATAACGTATGTTTCCGGTTTACTTCGGCTTTGACTATATTGATTTATTTTGAGGAAAGAAATGAATTTAATTAACAAAATAATTAATTATAGAGCGAAAAACCTGAAGCGAAAAAATACTTGGATCAAGCCATTTTCTCTCTCTGTGAAATCGAGCTTGATGGATTGATTTTGCAGATACGGAAAAATTGATAGGAAGATCATCAATTCCGAGATAGTCACCGGAAATAAATTCAGAAATTAAATTAATTTTTTGAAATAATTATTAATGAAAGAAAAACGATGAAGAGGTCAGAAAATTCAACGAAAAATCATTTAAATATTATCATAATAAATCGCAAGTATTCAGGGCACCCAGAATTTCGTCCGCAACGCGACAGTGGAGATACGCCAAAAGTACGTCACGTCCGCATAGCTATCTCTCCATTGGAAAATATAATTCTTTCATAAGACTCCGATTTCATTGGTTCTATTCCCTTTTTTCCATCGTAAGAAGAAAAAAAACACTTCACCTTGATCAATCTCATCAAACTAAAGTCTTTTAATCTATTATCAAGAACAACATTCCTCGATAATCTTTCATCCACGTTTGTTTACTTTGTGAACAATGAAAAAACATTGGATATGTGAAGAAAACTTGAAAAGACAAAAAGGGAAAAGCCCTTACAGAAGACAATAGAGACATGTGCTCGATGATTGATCTTCACTGAGGAATGGAGGAGGGGGAGGATTGTTTAACGGTGGAGTGGCTCGAGTGCCAACATTTGGAGCAACGAGAGATCAGAGGCCAAGGACTTGAGAGATCCCTGGCTACTCTGCCAAAAGATGTTTTGTGTATTTAACTTGAGTGTAAACTAACACTTCAATTTCAATTTTCAAAGTGTTAAAATTTTTAATGACAATCAATTGCTAGAATGAATTAAATTGAGACATTGTGTTCAACAATTCGAAAGAAAGAACAATTTCAGAAATAAATTGCAGACTTGAAGGATGGTAGAGAGGGAAAATGGTTAACGTAACTCTGTGAATTGACATAGCTCAATGAAATTACGTAGCTCCATTAAATTGCTCTACCATAAACGAGTTAGCTTCGATTCTCTTCCTTCTCCACTTGGAACCATTTCATTTTCCTTCTCGTTAATGTTTCGAGACTGCGAAGGCATCATTGGAGCCAAAACTTTCTTGGATACTGCGAGTCTAGAAGATCAGGTGAAATGGAATTGACTATGCGAAACGGTTTTTCTCGATTAGGACTGAAAAAGGGGGAAAATAGGTGAAATAAAGAGGAAGAAGTGGAACAGTGTATGTGCTATGGTGCTTGCGTCATAGAGATTGGGGTCCATTCACCGGCATCATTCTGCCGAAGGTAAAACAGTGTACTGGAACGACACTGGAGGAGGGAGGTTAGGATGAATCTGGGTCAGCTTCCCTGTTTTCCCTTGACGCAATGAAGAGAGTCTCTGGTAAACGCCCGCTCTACTCTTTCCACTACTCTCTTTCTCTCTCTTGGTACACTTGCACCGAATGAATGCGGCCATATCCTCATCCCCCTTTTGCAAACGTTATACATCAATGAAGTATCAAGAATGCTCAGTGGTTGGTAAAAGCACTGACGGGGAGTTACAAAACCATGAAACGCCACCTTTCTATATCTGGGCCAGTGACCACTGTGACATTGTGTTCACGTGACTGATGTGTCTATCTGTTCAATGGTTTCTATCGGGTTTTATTGTGATAAATTTGTTTATTAAACTTCATTGTCTGTCGCAGTAGATTATCGTGATTATTGATTGAATTGGCAGAATTTCGGAGAGTTTAAAATTCAGTAAAGAGGTAAAATAGGATAAGTCGATTTTCTCTCTCAACGGTTTTTCTCAAATATCTCAGAAACTAATGGAGATACGCCCTTTTTGTCCTAATGCTTGTTTGTAGCTCTTGAGATTCTCTACAAAAAAGCATGAGGGCAAAAAGGGCGTATCTCCATTAGTTTCCGAGATATTTGCAAAAGAATCCTGTTTTACCTCTTCACTACTGAATTTATTTTTATAAAGAAACTGTTATTCCATAAATAAACATTCATCGATGAAGAATCTTTGATGATTCGTAAATTATGATTAATTCATGATTCATAATTCCCCGAATAATAAAAAAAAAATTATGATTCAGGGAAAAATAGTTTAACGACAGTAAAAAAAAACGAATGATACGATACAATAGAAAATAAATTGCTTGCATTAACTTGTAAGGGAAGATAACAAAGAGAAAGGGAATTTTGCATGCTTAAAACATTTGTCCTGTAATCCCAGTAATATTATTAGTGGTTAGCGTGCTAGCAATAGACTTCGGCCGGTGTCTATGGTCATGTTGTATCGGACTGGCAGGCCTCTACCCTCATTCTCTCTATCTCCCCCTTTTCGGAATGTCATTATTACTGTAGTGGGTGAAAGGCTATAGGCATTATGGATTGAGGAATGACACGTAGGCTACAAGCATTCTGAGATTGTAAACAGATTGAATTATTTATAATAATTCGGTCATTGCCACACAGAGGAGTTCCAACCGAACTGAGTGTGCGATCGTTGACGTCAAACAGTGGAAGGTAGTAGAGGCACTCTCGTGAGGTTAAAAGCACCAAATTGCCGAGGGGAGAGGGTAAGGGAATAGGGGAAGGTGAGAGAGGGAAGGATGAATAGGCCATCCATTTATACTTGAATAAAATGTTTTGAGGAGGAAGTTGCCTCTACCTGTCATTCCGGTGAGGCTTGAATTCTTCTATTTCTGTAACGGCTTGTACTTAAGCTCAAAAAACGTTAGAGGATAATGTTGAATATTCAAAAAATAAGGGGCAACGAATTTATCTTTATCGATCAGCTGTGAAACAAATACCCAACTGTCTGGTATCTTTAGTGTCGGTGTGATATTAATAGCTGAGAACCTTGCGGTCAGCCTCTTACGTCGACGGCCCTGATAAAACAAACCAATGCCTGTGTGATTAGTAAATCGTGCTCAAGTTTTTTTCTACCGTTTGCTAAACCAAAGCGTGCGCAGGCTTCTTTTTTCGACGTTCTAGTCATTTGAAATGAGCACTATTAGATGAAATAAACTACTTAGGGGAATTAGAGACTCGTTGTGTTGAACTCCGGAGATGTTTGTTAGTGTTTAGACTGCGAATTTTCTGGTAAACCAGTGGTTCATTTGGTGGTTTATTTCGAGACGTGGATTGCACGGAAATTCGAGTGAAAAAATAATTAATCCGTTTTTTCCTCGCGAAAACTGCACTTTCTCTACTTGGAAATCTAAGTGTTGACGATTGTTGTTGTTTCGAGGATAACCTATCGCCTGAGAATGTTTAATTGTCGTTTATTTATCGTGGGTTATCCTATAAAAACATCCCTCAATTAATAGGGGAGGAATCTACTCTGCTTCGCGAATTTACTCGGTCGAGAAAGCACTTAATGGTAAACCAAACCACGTGCTTTCATCTGAGTGTTCACTCGTGATCCGCTAGATGGCGCAACTCGGTACGTCTTCACTGCGATATCGACGTCAATGCACCAAAGAGTTTTTCCGTCTGCCCGTATGCCCCCTCTACTACTTCTTTCATAGAGCTGTACCTCATTTACACGTCGTATGCTCTTATTATTCATGATAATGAGAATTATTAGGTTTTATTTTGCATTAATTAATTAATGCAGAATATTTAATACAAAATTAAATGAAAATAATTCGTTGACTCTAATGAATCTTTCAATAACAGTCAACGGTAGATTATTGATAATTAATTTTTGATGGATTTTGCATCATAATGGGCAATTATTCAAGAATTTGGGTCATTCACAGCAATTCCAGGGATATTAACGAATTTTAATTGTTACGCAGATGAATTGCTTCTGTAAACTTCTGATGGCAATTCATGATGGTGATACATACGGTTCAGGTACATGCCCTGGAAATTGATACTGCAACTATGAAACTGCGCAGGCGAGACTGTCTGACAATTTCTGTACGCGATTTCTTTTGCTTGAAATACTAGGTGATAAGTTTTAAATGGAAGGACATCAGTTTCAAAATTAATTTATATCATAACTTCCCATATTTTCATTGGGCAATTTTCCATTTTTTCCTTTTCTTCTTTTCTTCTTTTCTCCAATAACGGGAGAAAATTGGAATGGATATTGTAAAATATTAGGATACATAAATATGAGTTATTGGGGAATCTGAAGAGAAACTGAATTCCGTTCCGCGCTGAATGCGAGAGCCAAAGTACAAACGGATCCACTTTTACAATTGGACAGCCTATAATTCACGTGAGCCAACTACTTCAATCCAATTTGATTTCAGCCCCTTCTCGAGTCTTCGTACAGTTATGGAATTTCTGGGAACAAATTTAATAACTAAAAGGTGAGGCAAACTACGTCGATTTGGAAATATCTTTAATTTGAAACGAAATACCAAACTTTGCCCGAATGAAAAAACTATGTAGAGCTGTACATATATGAAAAAATATAACGATAATATAAGACATTATACGAGAAATTATATCGAATAGTATATCGGGGCCATATAGATAATTTCGCTGATTTCCAAATAT
>JABSMS010004005.1:0-16227 GCA_018902275.1 Aleiodes sp. PSUC_FEM 10030003
TTCATAGATTATCTGGAAAATCCAAATAAGATTTAAAGGACCCCTTTAAATCTTGACCAGAAAACACGAATTTTCTAAAATATCAAAAAAATTAATTTTCACACAGGTTTTCCACCTGAAATTTCCTCAGCTTTCCAATGGAACAATCAAAATAAATCTATCTTGATATTTCCCTCGATATCTTGCAATTTTCATAATATATAACATCAAAACTACACCGTATCCATTTCACCCCACCTTCCCCTAAGAAAGCGAATCTGACTTATTTTGCTATCATGACTTTCGATAGATTTTTTTGTTCTGATCAATGATGAATCTTTAAATGAACTTCATGTTATGTTATAGTGCTGTTTGGCGATCCTTCGAGTTTCGATTTTCTCGAAAGTCAATCATCTGGAAAGTCAACTATTGACAGACTAAGAGAATCATTATTCATAAAATTTGATCCATTGGTATCAAACACAAGTATGTTACCCCAGGGTAACACGGCTAGTCCACCAACAAACGACGAAAGAAACGGCGATAAAGATACATCATTGCCTAATAACACAACACCAAAACGTAATCCTGCAATTGCAGCCATCGATAGATTACTTTTCTACAGTCCAATGCCAGCCTCTACTATTCAAAAGAATGAAGATTCTGAGAAAATTGTAAGTTATTTTTTTTCTCTACTATTTTGAGAGCGAAATTTGTCGGGAGACTTTGTTTTTGTAGAGAATTGTATGAATTACGATGGAACATGAAGAATATTTTACGATTTTCTCAAGTTCGACGGTTGCAGACACATTCACAAAATAGCGATGTCACTGCTTTCCTCTCTTCCAGATCAATACGCAAATAAAAAAGATTATTTTTAACTTCAGAAAAAATCAATTTATTTATTAATGTAATAAATGTGTTTCAATATTTTTTTTCGTTTATCAATTATAGGAATCGATGGAAGAACCTATGTCAGAACGGCCACCCATTTCAGTAGACACAGCAATGGCAAAGGAACTCGAATTAGTGAGATCTACAGTTCTTCAATTAGAAGAACAGCTTGAGAAAGAAAAGGAAGAGAAGAGAGAATTAGAGAAACAAATTCAAATCTTTCAAGAAACAGTCAGTCAATTACAGAAACAATTGACTCAAGAAATTAAGAATAAGAATCAGATAAATGTAGTTGTGGATGAGTATGAGAAATCTATAAGTCGATTAGTATCAGAGAGAGAAAGGGATAAGAAAAATTTAGATGCTGAGAAAACTGCTTTAATAGAGGAGCTCCAGGAGGCTAAGGATCATCTTTCTGCATCTGAGGCAGCATTCAATGATGTCCATGCTAAATACGAGAGGCTAAAACTCGTTGTTACAGCATCAAAAAGTAACGAGACAGCTCTAAAGGATAGTCTTGCTGAGAATGTTGAAATTATCAAAGCATTGGAGAATCGATATGAGCAAATCAAGAGTCATGCCGCTGCGCGGCTTGAAAAAGCAAATCAAGATTTAGATGCGATTCGAAAGCAGCATGAATCAGAAATGGTGAAGCTCCGTGCAATGTTAAGAAAAGAGGAGTTGAAGAGCAACTCTCTGGCTGAAATCGTCGAACAGAAGACAAAGGAGAATAAAGAATTAACCCAAATTTTGGATGAAGTCATAGCCAGAGTTGGTGCCAAATCGGACGATTGAATTAAAATGCGACTTATTTATTTTGTTTTTAATTTCTCACAATTTTTCTTTTTAATCCATGAGACTTGTGTCATGAAATCGCAGTCATACAGTTCACCACATATGTCCCTAAATAAGGCACATAGATAGTAAAGATAGTGGGAGGATTTAAGGAATGTAAATCAGTCTTTCCAGTCTATATGCTGGTGACACTTTTGTCCCGAGAATAAGTTATTCAATAAATATTTAATTAATTTTAATGAATGATTTCGGAATGTACACCCCTAAATTATTTCAAATCAATTAAGATTTTCCGGGCGGCTCATTCTCGACATAGAAGTTTCACCAGCGTAGACTATTCTTTTGTATTTTGTACTGATTCATTAGTTCAAATTTGAAAAAAGAAAGAACTATGTCTTTCGAAAAACCTATTCGTGAGATTGTGACGAGAAATTTGAATTTTGCAATTAGGAAAAAAACGAATTAAATTTTTTCAGTAAATGATGTGAAGATTCACCCCCTAAGAATGGCACCTCATTGTTTCTTAATAAGTTGCAAATATTATTATTCTATTGAAAATAAAGAACAGCCTTAAAAAAAGTTCGCCATAAGTGTGAAGATAACATAGAAGGAAAAGAGGATTTGTAAAGAAAAAAAGATAGAAAATGTAATGGAACAAAAAGAAAACAAAAGAAAATATTAATCATAAATCAATTTTATATTATTTTTTTTTTAAAGTAGCGTCTTTTCATTGTTTATTTATAAGTTGGAAAATATACTATTTTATTGCTAATGAAAATAGTCTAAAGTAATATAATCCATTCCCATTGAATTATCCATTCATTTTCTTTTTTTTTCCATTAATCTAATTATTCAATTCGTCTTAATAGTAGAAGCGCCAGTGATGGAGGTAACAGTCACACTTACACAAGTCATCTCAATGAAAAATAAAGTCTTCAAGACAGTCACAAATTAATTTTTGCAACTAATTGTTTCAAACACTCAGTTTCTATATGTATATTTCATTAAAATAATAGCTCAATAAAAAGACATCAGGATTTCGTCACTGCGAACCAACGTCCACGTGAACCTATGTCACACTGATGATATGCGTGAATTAATGTAATTTGTCAGGTTTTTTTTTCGTTTCTAGCTACTTGCATTTGTTTCTATCACAAGGGGTACGTAAGTTTTAGCAAGCTTTAACATTCGATCTGTTGTACTGCCTGGTTTTTTCGGTATATTTTTGTTTTCTAAATCTGGCATATATTTTTTAACCGTTTTAGCGAGCTTCGCTGCGTACTGCTTGAATTTTGGATGATTGACGGTTACGCCTTTACTTCGCAGAGCATCAGAAACTGCAAATAGTAATTTCTGGAATAAAATTAAAAGAGAGAAATTAATCAGTGTAGGTCGTAGATTCCATGCAGTTTGTTTACAATAAAAAATTTTGAAGGAGAGATCTCAGTATTTTAGGGCAAAATTATTAAATTTGTCAAGCTCTTGAAAGTTTTGGATTAAAATATTTTAGTGTGAGTTCTGAATGTACTATTGAATATTCGAATCATCCAACGTTGGAAGCTTTGATGCATACCACCACTGTTCTTTCCTCTTTTCAATTACTGAGATCCCTCATTAAGGGGTCTCATCTTACTACTTCTCTGTGAATTTTTTACGACAAATGTACCAAAAAATTTACATACCCTCCTATTAATATCAGTAAGTTCAGTCATCATCATCGATTGTGACATTGATTCGGATTTCGTATAACTACTCGTACTCGAGTATTTGTCATTCCACGATTCCCTGGATATATCCAATGAATGTGAACAGTCAAATGTCAAACTTTTTGCCCATTTACACTTTGGTCCCTCTAAATCCTCATCACTCTTCCTCTTCTTCGTTTCATCTCTCAATTTTTTGTCATCTGTATGCAAGTCATCTTTTTTTTTGGGCGTTGGAAATAATGCACGTTTTATTCGGTGTGGATTATTCAATTGACTATTTTGATTTATTCTACTTGGACCAGCATGATCAGTTGGTGGACTTTGGAAAAGAGCACGTTTTGATGTTTCTAATTTGATTTTCCTTGGGCTTGGACCTTCAATTGATAATCTTCTAGCGAGTCGTTTCTTTGCAGAGCTCATTGGACTTTTTCCTCTTGGGCTCTTGCCATGTGGACTTTTCCCCCGCAGCACTTTTCCTTTTTTTATCGTTGGTTTTTTAAGATTAAGAACTAACTGTCTCTTTTCTGCCATACTCTGAAGGTTCACACTGGAAAATGTTCTACGTCTTTTTGCCAAGTGACTCAAACGTTTTCCTGGACTCTGACCAATATTCCGTCTTCCTAATAACATTCGTTTCTTTACACTACTTGGAGTCTGTTTTGTGAACCATGAAGTACACGTTGATTGTGTCTCGTTTCCAACGTATCTCTGACAAAGTTTCATCGAGAGGTTTTCGAAATCTTCGATGAATCGATTTCGGTTGTAACTGTAATTTTATTTATGATTTATGATAATTTCAGTTATTTATCGTCATCCTAGAGTAAAAAGAGCGTGAAAGGAAGAAACGTACTATTCACTGTAAAAACTCATGTCTTATTTTAAGACACAAATGTGTTTTACCATGTAATCATTTCCAATAACATACTGTTCAGTGTCTTAAAAATACACTGTAATATTACAAAGTGAGCAATCAGTTCCTTAAAATAAGATACGAGTTTTTACGGCGTTTACGCCATTTTCACTCCAGCGTGACGATTTATCGATTGTAAATCAATAATGAACGGGTTAGAGTGAATATTTCAAACTTACTGAATCCCATGAGTTCTGTGCTGATAACTGATCGGCCAAGGTAGGCACTTGGCATGATTCGCATTAATAGTCTTGAAAGAACCAAGGTACTCTTCTTCAGGCACATCAAATTTAACACGTTTGCAACTTTCCCTCGTCACAGGCGCATTGCTCTCAGAGGCGACACTAGTTGTTTCACTCCCCGCATAACTCTTTCCACAACTCATGATAGCTCTACTGCTCTCCATACTGCTAGTCAGTAGACTGTTCTCACAAGAATAAATTGTACTAGTCTCCTCAGTTTTTAATGTTGATACAGAACTGCTTGAGGCATCACAGGCATCAAAGGCATGAATCAAATTTCTCAATCCACCATTACCCCGTACTGGAAATGTTTTAACTTCACATTTATCAAACTTCGGTAAATTTTTTGTAATCAATGTTTCATCTAACGGTTTCTCATTCTTAAAAGGATCTGCCCAAAAATATTCACGATTTCGATTGATATCATTCAAAAAATCAGTACAGTCATTCTGACAAATTGTATGAGATGGTGGTGGTGGTACTCCCGTCAAGAATTTATTGATTCTTTTTAATAAATATTCATCGGCTCTCAACACCGATTCGCTCTGACACGTTTTTTTTGGACTTATTGTTAACTGTGATTGTGATAGAATTTTTGTGAAAGTTGATTTTTCAACTTTTGGCTCATCCTCCTCGTCACTATTAAACAAATCAGGTGATGATGGATCCTTCAGGGTTTTGAAATTCTTTGGAGTACCAGCTGACTCTGAGTAATTACAATCCATTGTATCTTCATTCAAATATACAACACATACATTGTTTATGGACTTGTAGCTGACGTATTCATGCGCATCTAAAGTGTCCTCACATCTCTTCTCAGTACCTTAAACAATGAGAATGTCTATTATTAATAATCTTATTTCCTCCACCAAAAGTGTATCAATTAAGCGTGAGAGTGATATGGTGAAAAGACATACGTCAAGCACATTTTGCGAATTATTTTGTGAATGCCGTTGAAACGTGCAGCTTGACAGAAAAATAGGGTAGGCTGTATCAAGATAGAGCCGCAATTTTCAACATGGATACATCTGAACAGTTTGGTGATTACTGTAATGAGTAAGGCGATCGGTTGCTTGGTAAAAGTCATATTCATTAACAAAATGGGAAGAATGGGGCGACAAGGAAGCTATCACAGTCACGATATGTCAAAAACTGAAGCAAATTAATAATAAATTAGAAGGGACTTGTGGCTCTCTCGAAGCTAATCACGCGATTTAGAAAATTCAAAAAGTGTGTATTCGGTGTGAAAAGAGAAATAATTTTGCGAAGGATTTGAGCAATGATGAATCATGAAAAATTCAACATGGCGGATATTTCCTAACCTCTGCGGGGAATTAGCAAAATACTGATTGCTTTGATAAAACATACATGAAGCCATCAAAAAGTGAGATAAGAGATGAATAATGAGCATTAATCATGAATGATAGTTACCGAGGGTCGATGAACTTAGGGCGAGATCCTCTTCCAATATGGAGACGTTGTTTACGGTAGATTGAACAGATGATATATCTGATGTATCTAATTTCACCGAAGAACAATTTTCCGTGTGCATTTTCACAAATTAAATTTTCATTCGAATTCTTTCATTCGATAATTTAAAACAATCATTCCATTATTTTTTAATCATTAAAGTTTATCGAATAAGGGAGACTAACTATCATTGAGAAATACCCGCGAGGATTGTGCGCAGTTACAAAATTTCTTTTTATAAATTACTTAATAAATTTTAAATTAAATTATTCACTAAAAAATCACTAAAGAACTAGGACAAAAGAAATTTCCATGTTTTCTCATATAAGTGATGAGAGTTTACCGGGCAAAAATAAAAATTGTGAGAGACAAATTGGGTAGGGAACGACGTGAACACTCAACATATACTATATACTGTCCCCTTCGCAACCTCTACACACACATATCCATTCGCTATGTCAACATAACGGTAGAATTCATTTTTTAGGAAGAGTTGAATCAATTTCTCTGTGTAATTTCATCTTTTTGAAGAATATTAAAAAATTAACGAAATATTTCATTGCGTTCGACTTTCTATTAATCAACAACAGGTGTTCTTATTGTTTTTAGGTGACATCAACAATCTGACGCATTTTTCAATGAAATATCTGATTGGTTGGGAGTGGGTCGGTTGATTGCGCAGGTCTGGAAATAAAATCACTGCTTATGATTTCAATTTTGAGTAATCGAGAAGCCATTCGACCATTCGATTTGATATCCTCAGTAAAAAAAAATCATCAAAAAGATAGATCCGATGGATTTTTTTTCTCCTCAATAAATAATTCATATCATAAACCAGTGACTTAAACGCTACAAATGTTTTTATTCACACTATAACAGTTATGTACATTAAAAATGATAAATCATGTGTTCTCCATCGATTCAATATCTTCTACATAATTTCTTGTTCTCAACAATAAAAAAAGAATCAAAAGAAAACTGGGATAAATCAAAAATTTGAGATTTAACATAACAGATACAAAATATTGTATCTTTGAAATATTGTCGCCAACATACACAATTCAAGTAGCATTTGTATCTTGAAATAAAATCAAAAAATTCGAAGATAAGAGCCAAATACCCATGAACTTCCAGTTAATTCGATGATTCCTAGAGAATCAAAGGATCAATGAATGACAAAAGTGAAAATCTTATAAAATAATTCAAAAGGCCTCTCCATCTCAATTTCCAGACAGTATTATCATATGCTAAACTCCCCGAGGTTTTCCAGATATCTTTGCAATTTTATATATGTTTAGTATATTTCACCGTGTTCTCATCATATTGAGCTGAAGGAAATGAATGAAAAATGTTCTTAAATAATTTTTTCTGAAAATCGAACGACACATGATGAACTGAAGTTGTCTTTTGGAATTTCAAATGAAAAGGTCTTCATTGGAGTAACAAAATGAAATAACTTAAGAAAATTCATTCCAATTTTTACAAATATGTTTGGAATCACTGATTTCATAAAAATTCGTCAAGAAGTCTGTTTGGTAAAGACTTTGATAAACTACCAAAGAGATCTTTTGATGAATTTTCCTGAACCAAGAAGTTTCTGCGATATCTGCGAACAATGTTGCTCCTCTTACCACTTGATAAGAAATTTCAATGCACAAAATAATCGAATAATAAAATCTGAAAGACTAATGAATTTTTCCCTGCATGTTATGATTACAACTACGATATTTCATGAAAAAATATTTTTTGTTATATAAGGTATTATCCATAAACATGAAAAGAAAAGTTTTGACATCCATCGAAACAGATAATTGTTTGATGCGCCTTCCTATCGTTAACATCATATACACGAAAAGTCGCAAAAACCAGATATATCCTTCAGAAAAGGGCGAAAAAAATGACAAAAGATATTTGAAAAATTTATAATGTTGACTACGCAGTTGTAAAGATTTTTGTCCCTTCTGGTAGAATGACTTCTTCATCACCATCGGCTAATGTAACAGTTAGCGGTAAAATAAGTGGCATGAGTAATTCTTGATGCTGTATAACCTGATGTTGTCCAATTTGATCGGCTTGTCGAGTTATAGTAATTGTCTTGATATTTTTAGATTGCACAACTTGCATTGCAGATCCTACAGCTTGTGCTAACCTTATGGTCTGTTGTGTTGGATTTTGCCGTTGAATTTGAACCTGCTGAACTTGTTGAATCTGTTGTACTTGTTGTGTTTGAGATTGTGAATCAATTACAATATTTTGTACTTGAGTTTGTACCTGTTGTGTTTGATTCTGACTTTGTCGCGATTGATTTTGAAGTAAATTTTGTTTACATCTCTTCGAATGCGCATATCTACTGCCATTGTTGTTGAATCTGCGATCGCACGTTGGACATGCATAAGGTCTTTGTCCAGTATGAATAAAGACATGCTCCTTCAGTGATTTCAAACGTCGAAAATTTTTCGGACAGTATTTGCAATGATACTTTGCCTCACCGGTGTGTGAAGTCAAATGATTAGCTAATGTATCAGCTCTAGCAAATGCCCTTGAACAATACTGACAACTGTATGGTCTTTCCTGTGTGTGTGTTCTCATGTGCATTTTCAAATAAGCATTTGTTGTAAATGGCCTCGCACAAACTTCACAAACATAAGGTTTAATACCATTATGAGCTCTCAAATGCGCAACTAATGTTGTAGATTGTGTAAAACTTTTTGAACAAATTTCACACAAAAATCTCTTTGAAGTACTGTCAGTTTCTTTGTTCTTCTTGAATGTTCTCTCGTGTTTAGTTAGATGTGCCGAAAGTTGTTCTTCTTTGATGAACCTCTTTGAGCATCTAGTGCATTTGTATGGCTTCACCATGTTGTGTTTGGCAACATGAATTTTTAAATGTTCACGACGATAAAATTTCTTTGGACAAATGTCACAAAGATATTTTTTACCCTCGTGCACCTGAATGTGCCTCAATAATCCTTTTCGTGATGTGTACTGTTTGTTGCATTCAGTACATTCTAATCCAACAATATCAGTTCGTCTCTTTCGTGCGATTTTTTCACCATGTTTTCGATCTTCTGAGCCAGGTTCCAATTCTCTCAAATCTTCCTCAGTTAATATTCCCTCATCAACATGTTTAGATCTGTGTTCACGAAGTATTTCATTATTTTCGAATGTATCGCCACAAATATTACATTTTCTCACTTGGTCTGGGTTCTTTTCAGAACATTTATCGTAATGTGCTTTCAATTTATCCTTTCTATAGAATTTGACATTGCAGATGTCACACTCAAAGTTGGGTTCTTCATGAAGCAATTGATGGCGTAACAGTGATTTTTTTGTAGAGTAACGTTTTTTGCAAGTTAGACACTCGTGTGTATCCATTGGCCAATCTAAACCACTTACAAAATCATCATCGTCATCATCATCATCATTATCATCATCGTTCCTATCAAACACACTCATACTACAATTTTTTTGAAACTCCTTCATATCTACATTTCTTTTAGCTTTATCTAATTGATCACCTTTTTCATCCTTACCATGTTGCTCCATATGTTTCAGTAGATACTGCTTTGAACTACATTTCTTTCCACACGTCGCACATTCTAAATCTTTCCTATTTGTACGTTTCATCGATTGTAATTTATCATCAGATCTTTGTAATAGAACATCGCCCATAAATTCATCATTATCGTCTCTCTCTGAATCTTCTAAACCATCTTCTGTTTTAATTTTATCAATAATCTTTTGTGCAGCTCGGGCAGCAACTCTTTTTATTCTCTTATTTGGATCATACTCCTCACCCTGAACAATTGTTTTATGATTGGTTGCAATTAAATGATTTCTCAAGGTCAATTCATTACCAAAAACTTTACTGCAATCCGTACACTTGAATGTTTTGATCTTTGCGTGTTGCTCAGCGTGTTTTCGTAAATGTTCCTTCTTACTGAATTCCTGCTGGCATAATTTACATCTGTACTTCATTCTTTCATGAGAATCCATGTGTTTCGACAGTAATTTTCTGCTCATAAATGTCATTGAACATTTTGAACATTTCAAATCACTCGGTATTTCATCAGCCGGATTATTAATTTGAGTTGCCACTTCGTATTCTTTGTTGCACATATTTGCTAATTCATCACGTAAATCCTGTTCAGTTAAAACGGCCTCCATCACGTGAGTTGAACGATGATCTTTCAGCTTCTCCATTGTATCGAATTCTTCATCACATATGCTACATTTTTCAGGACCATGATGAAGATTGTGCCTGTTGAGATCAGTTTCTGATGGAAATTTTTCATCACATTTGCTGCAAGAATAAATTTCCTGACCACCATCATTCTCTTCTTGCATCATCTTGTGACGATTGGTAAAGTTAGGATTCTCAGATTTACTTTCATGGATTACTTCGAATGTTTCTGTATTATCGAAACCATCAGAGTCTGATTCATTCCCTCGTTTTATTGAATCAATAATGTCCTTCATTTCATCTTCATTCTTCTCGTGTTGCTTTATGTGTTTATTAAATGATATTACATAAAGATATTCTTTGCCACAGTATGGACATTTATTAGGTTTTTTTCCAGATGGTTGAATTTTTCCGATTGGCGATAAATTTTTTTGTGATTTATCTGTTGTTTTTTGCAGCGACAATGCCTTTCTGACTTCTTCGTGGGAGTGCATGTGTTCTTTCAATATTTCTTTCGAAACGAATTGTCTGTCACATAAATAACACATGAAAAATACTTTATCTGATTTGTCATCTTGAAATTGTTTAAGTCTACTGCTCAGATTGAGATTTTCGAAGTAATTATCCTCATCTGAATTTTGTTCTGAATTCTTACGTGATTGCATTTTGATTTTACCATCGTCACATTGTTCATTCAGACTTCCATTAATGTCCTGATCATCTTCTTTTAAGTGAGTTTGTGATTCACATATGTCATTCGATTCATCATCATCCAACATCAAAGTTGGAAAACCCTGTGAACCATTCTCATCATTATCTTGCTGCAGCAATTCATGTTCCTGTTCATTGGTTAGACTATAACCCTCTTGGACAATATAATCGTGCTCTCCAATAGTTATTCCTTCGTTCTCATTCATATTCTCTGCTTTTATCTCTTCATCATTAGAATCCAACATCTGCTGTCCACTTGTTTCATCATTCTCATCAAGATATTCATCATCAGTTTGCATTATCTGTTGCTTCAGTGTCTCATCTTGATTATTTTCAACAGTCTGAACTATTTCTGCATCTTCCCGAACAATGCAAGGAGTGTCTAAGACATGATGCTCATCTACTGCAAGTTTTTCGACTTGAAGAAGTGCCAGATGATCTTTTAGTAAATTTGTTTTTTCATCTGTGTCATTCAGTTGTACCGCGGCCTCACCGTATTGAGAATCAACATCCACTTCCTGAACATTGCTGTGACGATCATTTTCCAAATGCACTTCAACCTCGTTGAAGTAAAGCTCTTCTTTTATGTTTAGAGTCTCATAGCGTTCTCGAAGGGCATTGTCAGCCTGCTCAACCAGGAGCTTGAATTCGTATGCTGATTCTAACTTATCCGCACAATCACAACAGACTTGGCTTGGTAATCCATCACCAGGTGTCATCTAGAAAAGGATTTTTTTAATTAAACATTGAGAAATACACGGTTCTGAAGGTTTGTTAGATCAAAGATGAATAACGGAAAACCAAGTAGTTTAGTGACACTTGTCACGAAATCTTATTTATTGAAAATTTTATAGGCTGCAACAAAGTCAAAAAAAAAAACAGTTGAAATACATGAACTCACATGAACAACCACTAACCTTAACTCTTGCAAAACTCATTGCTTTAGCTGATAATGAATCAATTTGATTACCGATGAACAAATCTCTCATAATTAAATTACCGTGTAAACAAACACGGCAAATTTCGACAGTTGATTCAACAGGCTCATCATCTACCTGTGACGGTTCAGATGTATCAATACTAACGGCGTCCATGTTTTGTTTGGAGTGGATACGGGCCTGGCCGTTTCCACCCACACCACTTTTCACTTATTCAACGCTCTTTGATTTTCAATAACGTTGAAAATCAATGTTTTAGAATAAAAACACCTAACAGTAAACACTTGATATCCTAATCAGGATGAGATTAATTTCAATTATTGGTAAAAATATGACCGATATCCTAACTCGTATTTTGGGAGGCTTTCGCCCCCTTTCGTTTCTTGGTAAAATTTTGCCTCACTGGCGCCGCCACGTGGTTGTACTTTTTAATTTTTTTGCGACTAATCGAATTGAAAACATTTCAACTCTTTAGCAACTTCAAGTGATTAAACAGAACGGCCGCATTGAAGGATTCTTTTTGACGGCTTTTCTGCCTTCATTTGTGTGATTAATATCGTATTTTAATTGTGAATGACTAAAAAATATGGCTAAGTTTGATTTAACGTCTAAAATTGGACAGTATCTGGATCGGCACTTGGTGTTTCCACTTCTGGAATTTCTCTCAGCTAAAGAGGTAATTGAGTTTTCCGTGATTATGTGGCACTCCATGTGGTTTTTTGGGTTAGGTGATATGAGAATGGTAATGTTTGATGCTTTCGTTACAGATTTATGATGAAAGTGAATTGCTCCAAGCTAAGTTGGATATTCTTAGCAAAACCAATATGATTGATTATGCCATTGATATCAGGATGCAGTTGTATCCAGATCTGGAAGTTCCTGAGGTAAAAAATGTTTTTTTCGTCAAATATTTTTTCCAAGGAAGAATATTTGGATCTAGAAATAAGATTAAAAAGAAAAATAATTAATGATCTTATCAATTTTGTTGGAATACTCAAATGATAATTTAATTTTGACTATTGAAGTATTAAGTTTTTACTATTATTTATTATTCATTGTTTTTTCACGGGGATTCATGTAATCTTAGAAGATAAATGTTTAAATATAGCCAGATGTTAAGGAGGATTTGTAACAAGACCTTTCTTTCGCGTATTAAGTTTCCTACGAAAAATATCTGACATAATGCTTTAAACGCACTAGTTTTCAAAGTATTCCTAAAACCTTTTGAAGAAGACTTCTCAAACTCTTGTACCCATTAGTCAACAAATTATTTTTCTAGGAATTAAAGTCGCGTCGTGCTGATGTTGTCCAAGAGCTTGGGCTCTTACAAAACAGTGTCTCAGTAGTTGTATCGATAATGAATAATGACAAGGTCATGAAAAAAATGGAGGAAATGAGGGACTCAAAAGCCCTAAACAATTACTTGACCCAGGAGCTAGATTTTCAAGTTGATATGTTGGACAATCTCGTCAAACTTGCAAAATACAGATACGAGTGTGGAAATTATTCAATCACAACGTCATACCTGTACTTCTACATGCTCATAATGCCACCAACAGACAAGGTAAACTCATAATTTTGCAATAAATTTCAATTGTGTCATTGCTATTCAGAGAATAGCTTGGAGTCGAGTTCTAATTTTTTTCAACAAAGAAAATCATAATGAGATTTTCTCTGTCTCAGTTGTATTGTATGTATAGCACAATTGATTCATGATTTTTGAAAAATATTTCCAGAATTACTTGAATGTTCTGTGGGGTAAGCTAGCCTCCGAAATTCTCGCACAAAACTGGGACACAGCCCTAGAAGATGTTAACAAATTACGCGAGTACATTGACAGTAATGTGATTGGAAATTCGCTCCAAGTATTGCAGCAACGTACTTGGCTCATCCACTGGAGTCTTTTTGTTTTCTTCAATCATGCCAAAGGCAGAGATTTAATAATCGAGATGTTCCTTTATCGTCCACACTATCTGAACGCAATACAGACAATGTGCCCACATATTTTACGTTATCTCGCAGCAGCAGTTATTGTGAATCGTTCCAGACGTTCCACCCTGAAAGATTTAGTCAAAGTTATTCAACAGGAATCTTACACTTATCGTGATCCAATCACGGAATTCCTCGAGCATTTGTACGTAAACTTTGACTTTGATGGTGCACGTCAGAAGCTCCAAGAGTGCCAAACTGTAGTCTTCAATGATTTCTTCCTCATCGCATTGCTCAATGAATTCGTCGAGAATGCAAGATTGATGATTTTCGAGACTTTCTGCAGAATTCATCAGTGCATTAGCATCGGAATGCTTGCCGAAAAATTGAATATGAAGGCAGATGTGGCTGAATGCTGGATTGTGAATCTTATACGTAATGCAAGGCTTGATGCTAAAATTGACAGTAAATTGGGACATGTCGTCATGGGAGGACAGCCAGCATCACCTTATCAACAGCTTGTAGAGAAGATTGAAACGCTTAGCGTGAGAAGTGAAGCTTTGGAGAATCTTATTGAGCGAAAGTTGAAGGCAAAGAATCAGGAACCAGTCAGTATAGTTTGGAATTGAGCAACAGGTGAGGTTTTTCGGTTGAAGTCATTATTATTGCAAGATAAGAATCATATTTTTTTCAAATTCAAATTAGCAAATACACGAAAAGTTATCTTTGGTTGTAGATGACAAAGCGAAAATAAAAGAAGAGATATCGGAGTCTCGGTGATTGAATTGATAATCCATTTTCGATAATTCAGTGTCTGCAAGCAATAATGGTCTTAATAAAAGAATTTTTACCTGTAAGTTTGGATATTTACATTATAATCCTTCATATGCATCTTTCCATTGAAGTTGATGAATACACAAGACAAATAATTAAGGTAAATTGAATATTTTTTTCCTTTAACAATGAAATGATAAGTTTAGTGGTGTAGCTGTCTCAACAAATAGCTGCAAAATAAAAAACACTTATCGTATCGAGTCAGGTCAAAGCTGGTTTTGAAAGGCATAGATCATAGAAATCGAATACCAAATTTCAAATGTTAATATTTGAAACTTTCACTGAACAATATTGTACAACAATAAAATGTAAATGGCGATAACGGAGTAATATTGCAATAGTTTATGATGATATAGTGAACGCTTTGAGAGAACATGGACATCAATTTTCACATATTTTCTTAACATCAGAATAAAAGAATCGAAAAATGATTGGAATTATAATTTCATGTATTTCATACATACCGCTTATTCCGACAAGCAACGCATATGTGGAAACAAGGCTTACGATGTGCTCCGTTCGCTATTGGTTCTTACGTTTTTCCCCTAGATTGAGTACAGCGACGAAACATAACATAGGAAGGGGATTTGCATAAAAGATTACAGGGGAGATCTCTCACTCTTATGGAGCGATTTCGTTGGCGAGGTTTGTAGCGGTGAGCGCATGGACTCTGATGGAGTACATGTTTGTAGGTAAACTAGGTGGGTATATGGATGCCGGTATAGGTAGAATAAGGGGTTCTCACATTACGGAAGAGTTATTTTTTGACTGAAAGATTGTGCGTTCAAGTCCGTCCAGGGGTTTTATTTCTTTATCCTCATAAAATTTTCTACAGCAATGGTTTCATGAAATTTCTCCTTATCTGACTGGTTGACGAAAAATCAACAATATAAAATCGACCGATTTCCAAAAATGTTTCATTCCATCATTCCAAATATTTATTTAACAAAATTAAACATTCAAATTAAGAGGATTTAATCGAAAAAAAATGAAAATGAAATTATTTTATTGAGTTTAACAATTAAGGAATTTTTTTTAGAAGTTGGCGTCCTTCAGAAGAACAATAGATTTCTTAGATTTCCCTTCCACCTCACACCCCTTTACAAGGACTAGGGGAACTCCTTAAAAATGGAGATATCGCTGCGAATCCGATATGAAAAATGTCCGTCTTATAATTACGGACAATTTTTTTAAAATAATTTTTTCATTAGGGCCTTATTTATAGTAATTAAATTGTTATAAAAAATAGGTTTGCATCATCTTTCACGGGCGGATACCTTCGAAATTCGGATTCTACGCACCGAAAAACATTGAAGTACCCAAAGTACACCTTTGGATCTATACTTCGATACTCAGAGGTATCTCGCGTGTGGATTACAAAAGTCACATTAATCAC
Source organism: Aleiodes sp. PSUC_FEM 10030003 (assembly GCA_018902275.1). Taxonomy (NCBI): domain Eukaryota; kingdom Metazoa; phylum Arthropoda; class Insecta; order Hymenoptera; family Braconidae; genus Aleiodes; species Aleiodes sp. PSUC_FEM 10030003. Next base: position 15,988 of record JABSMS010004005.1, read on the forward strand.
ACGAGTATTTGTTTCGCTAGACCTCGACGCGCAATTCGCGCGCGTGATGTGAAGAATTAAATTATGAATTTTCGAAAATAATCCTGCCATAATCTCTACCAATGAAATTAAAATATGACATCAAGAATTGCGTTACTATCGGAACGCTTGGAGAAAAATCTGGAAGCAATCGGAAGCCGAACAAAAAGATGCAATGATAAAAATAATAACTCATTGTTCATCTACGTTAAAAAAAATTCA
>JABSMS010004016.1:0-16205 GCA_018902275.1 Aleiodes sp. PSUC_FEM 10030003
TAAATTAATTACTGGAATTAGTTATTTTACCTTCAACACCAAAAAAATCTTTGAAAACATGCTGAGACTGATGTTCAGTTAAATATTTAAGTAATTGTCCCATATCATTGTGTTTATCTGTTGTTGGAAATGATATTTCTTGAAATCCGGTAAATTTACGCATACTATTTACATCATTGTTACCTAAATTCTCCTCTTCTATTAACTTTAACAGTATTTTGTGCCAATTCATTATTTTTATCTGAAAAAAAACATAACGAATGAAATTAGAAAAGTTGCGAATGATTTTTGTGAAATTTTCATCAGTATTTTCCGACCGTTCAAATTCATTCTGGACATTCATTTAATTTCCAGCTAATCACTCGGTCAATAACGAGAAAGAAAACTTGATTTGTAAAGTTGAAAACGGTATCTATATGTGCATTAAATTTAAAAACCGAATTTTAATTCTAGTTAAAGATGTTGAGCGAGTTTGGGAAAATTGATGAAGCCGAGTGTATTATGTGTATGAAATGATAGAAAAAGTTCAGTAAAATTTGTAGGGCATTTAGGAAGCTACCAACGGAAAAAATTAATAAATAATATCACATGCATTTAAAATAGGAAATTGGGCGAAGATGGTCATTTTTCAAATGGACAAATTAAATTTACAAAAAATATTTCCTGAGATATTCTCATAAATTTTATTCTTCTCGAGATATTTTCAAAGTAAATTAATTCTTCCACTTGTTCTTCACCTCTCAACTGAACAGAATCCAGGGAGGGTGGGGTAAAATGGATCTCCATTAACAAAGTTGAAGAATTAATTACCCACAATTTCAAAGAAATTTCAATTATTATGTTTTATCACTGCTTTGTGTCAATAAATTTATTTTATTCAAATTACTCAGCATCAACGTTTCATCTATTTCTGTGTAGTACTGAACAAAAAAACATCCTGAAGATAATTCTACATTGAAATGGAACCGTCGATGCTGATGAATTTGAATAAAATAAAATCCAATTATTTCCAAAAATTTCTTCATTAATGCGACATATCTAAATCGAATAAAATAAATAGGAAAAAATAACCTTTTGCCACCAATATTCGCAATCCTCCAGCGCCCCCTCGACACAGATAATACCCGGTTTACCAGCCAAACAAAAGCCAGACAATTCATTTTCCTTTGCCTCATCAGCTATCTCCTTCCTCTTCATATTCGAATAAATATGATGACTATAAATCCAGTAGCGTCCGAAAATAAGTGGTTTAATTTTCTTATTCTTATTCTTTCTATGTTCTTTATCAGTGATTTTCTTCGAACTTCTCAAATAACCATCTAAATTATCCTGAATCCATGAAACAATTGCATAAATAGTTGGTTCATCTGGTTCTTGAGTTTTTGCAAAGCCAATTAGTGCATCATTCAATTTTGTTTGTTGAGTTCTATCTAAGGCGGAGCTTCGCGCGTATACGTCCGGTTTAACGCCTGGATAATCCGGGGGTAGTGTTACGTGGAGATCCACACTTCCCTGAAAGTAAAATAATTTTGTTTATTGAAGTTATTTATTTTTGTTATTTTTAAAAATTGAATTTATTGATTAAAGTTGTTGAATCGATTTTCCTTTGGCGTTGATTTTTTGTGGATTTTGGGAAAATTGAGGGAGATTGTGAAATTTTCATTGGAAGGTTTTTTAAAGGTGGAAAAGACCTACAAAAAGGTCTCTAAGAGTATTTTGTGACTCCAGCACTTTTCGAGATATTTCCGGGAAATTAATTGAAAATAAAAAAAGTCGATGCGTTTAGACTCTTCTCCATTTGAATGAATATTGCCGAATTCAGTTATCATATTTCAACGATGTTTTTGGAGCAGTTCGAATGGAAGGTATTTAAAAATAATGAAATGTCAGTATTTGTCGTTAAACAACGGAGGAATCTTTAAGAAAAAGCTTAAATAAAATAAACAGTATGAAAGATAACGATAAGTTGCTCGATACTCCAATTTTCATGAAAAGAATGTCAATGAGGATTTAATTTTTTCTCAATGATAGAGGATGAAGAAAAGAAGATGGGGTGAAATAGAGCCTTAATGCAAAATTTTGAGTTGGAATTTCTCAAAATAATACTATTCAAAAAACAGAAAAAAAATTATGAAAAATCAAAATTTTTGAAAGAAAAAAATGGAAATTTTTACAATTGAAGAAATGAAAAAATGTTTCTAAATTTTCAAATAATTAAAAAAATGCAGTTTTGAGAGAAACTAGTTTTCAGATTTCATACAGAACAATGAATTCCCAGTCCTTTCTAAATTTCCTCGAGAATTCAATTTTTTTAAAATTATTCACTAATTTCAAAATTTCGTTACCGGATTTTTTTTCAAAATTCAATTTAGAAGACTAAAAGAATCATTAAAATTTTTTTTTGATACACAATGAATTTAAACAAGTATTCTAAACGCTGAATTTTCTAAATAACTCTTCTGATTTCGTCCTAGGGACCCATTTTGCCCCACTCTCCCCTATTAAATAGATTGAAAAATCCAATGAGATTGGCATACCTCAGGTACTGAAATTTTAATAGAATACTCCAAACGTCCAGGCACATCATTATGAGTACCCGAAATAAATTCATTTATATCAGCCAATGCACCGTGATCAGATATCACTAATTCATCAGGATAAACCGATTGCAATGTCTCAAGTTCAACTACTTGTGTTGTTAAATAATCTCTCATTTTCACTATATCTTCCATTATGTTTATTGACACGAACAATAAAAGAATATAATTTTTTCTTTATTGTAGTTTATTTTTACAGTACTGTTAATATATCTCGTGCAATAATCGTTACGAATTGCGTATGTAAAATCGAATGATGTAAAAAAATTGATATCCTATGGTACATAACTTCTTTTTCTTCATGTATCTACTATCTTGTTTATTTTTTTAAATTTGTTTGATTTGAGAATACACTGGGATGCGCGTGTCGTGTTTTGATTCATCAAACAGCTGATTTTTGATTGAAAGATAAAGAGACCTATTGGAGATGAGCCCGCACTTGAGAATTATCGTAATGCGCATGCGCAAAACGGGTAGGTTGGATGCGTCCATGCGGCGCTGCTATGAGGATTGCGCGGTAACAATTTAAACTTCAATTTATGAGATTTGATATTGAATTGAGTTTTTTCGCATTAGGTTATTGGAAATACTTCGCAATCTACCGCGGATGAAAAAAAGTCAACCTCGACATAAATTTGGCACCCTCGCTTCGCTCGGGAGGCAAGTTTTTGTCCAGGTTGACTTTTTCTAGAATTAAAATTGTGGTTTTTAAATTTAATGTACATTCTAATATTCAATTTTCAATTTTTTTTAGCAGTGCAGATTCGAATTTCTCAATTGAAGATTTCAATACTTCTCAATATAGAATATTTTTAACGTTTTCCGTCTCGCTTTTCCGAACTGTTGGAAAAGTTGGTTGTTATAGTAATATTTCACTTCATCAGACAAACCAAACTTGGAACTTTTTCTGAGCGTTGAAAGAATAGTTTTCTCCCTTTAAAGTCATTGCATTCTTAAAACGTTTAGATTTCGAAATATTTTAAAGAAAATTATCGCAACAAAATTTACTTCTCTAATCGAAAAAAAAAATTACTTCTCAAATTCCGCAATGACACTACTGAACTAATCGCCTCATCTATGTTTCTCAACAGATTATGGAATTCTGAATGGCTTCGAAACACTACCAACATACGAAACCATCACTGCCACTGATGTTCACTTCTTCATGAGAAGCAGCAGAAACCAATTAACCTGGTTCATCGCGACAATTAATCCAGATGGCGTTTCTCTTCTTCAAATGTACGGTAATACCTACAATTCTATTTTCTTCTTTCCCCTAAAAAATGGGAAATCGATTCTAACCGATAGCAGAGACTTGAGCACACTTCTCATAATCCAACTGCACGATGGGGTAATTAAAATTCTCCGTTTATCAATCGATCCTGACGATAAACTAGTTATTTCAAAAGCGCCAACAATTCAAACAGTTGATGCTAAACACGCGGCGATTTGGACTGGAATGAACCAACTTTATTTGGGAGTTACGTTCACGGGAATGATAAAAATTTACGTCTGGTTGGGTGAAAACTTCGATCAGATTCAATCTATGGACTTTGGCGCAGGGAAGCTTGTTCCTCTGCAGACCGGCGGTTCTATGAGCCTCGCTGCAACCGGTGTCACAACCCGAATAATCACGTTTGAATTGAAATCCAATAAATTCGTAGTCAGTCAAGATTTGAAGGGTTCTATAGACGCTGCAGGATTTCAGAGAGATGACGGATACTTTGGTGAAAATTATTTGATACTTGCCGATGATAATTCAACGATAATTTACAAGGAAAAGAACCGCGGGTACGTACCATTCCAAAAACTCGAGGGAGCGAACGAAGTTCAGGCTCTTTCCAGTGATCAAAAGATTCTTCTCTTCTTTGTGGAGAAAACTGGAGGAATGAGAGTGTATCAACACGATGGTTGGAGATTCACAGACTCAAAAATTCATGTGCCGAAAGTCGTTCGAGTTTACTCCACGTTTCTTCCTGATGGATCATTCGTTCTGGTGATGAAGAACGTTGAGAATGAGTGGAGCTTCAAGAAGATGATTTGGAATGCAACGAAAAGCTGGGGATCTGTGAGGGAAGACGTTAGGTCTTGGTGTGAGGATTCTCTGGCGTCTTCGAGTACACCGCCCGTGATACCAAGATTGAAACATCCAATTGTTCTCACCAAAGCTCGAATTCATCGTCTTTCTGCTTCTACTGTCAACGGGAAGGGAGCGGAAAAATTCTCGAACATAACGAAAACCTACAAGAAGATTCTATCAGAGCTCGATGCAGAGAACGAAGGATTAGAAACAGTTATGTCATTGGATGCGCCCGTTTTCTCGAATTTTTCAGCTAAGAGCGTTCAGGTGACGTCGAGGGTCATCGCAAACGAGACTCAAACCACTATGAATCAAGAATTCATTGATAAACTGAGGAATCCCGGCGACCGAAACAGAAACTTAACGTTCGAAAACGTTAAAACACTTTCACTGGATAACTTCAGATGTCCGATTCCTGCAATTAGTTACAAAGAAGTTGATGTGACTGGTTTGATCAATGGAATCATCTTCGATTCATTCGTCAAAGATACATTGAAGACAAATGAGAAGACTCAAATGATAACCGGAAGTTTTGCCCTTGAGAGTTTGGTAGCTGAGGCGGCAAATTTGAATCTCGACATTGCGTGGAATATGACGAGACAAGAAGTGCGCTTTGACAAATTGAAGGTCGATGAGTTAATTGTTTCGTCGGGATTTTTTCTTCCGCTTGATGGCGATGAAGTGGTGATGACGGGAGATTTGACGGCAGAGAAGGTGAAAGTAACTAAGTTGATTCATTTGCGAGGACCGATGAGAGGTGAAAGCGCAAGTAGATTGTCGCCTTTTATTGATGTAATGGAACCGCTTGTCTTAAAGAATAATTATTTACTTGATAACGTGAAGATCGTTGACTTCTTAGGAGTTGGGGACTTGCTTGGACCGAATGGAGAATCTTACAAAGACATTCGGAGCAATGTTCTTTCATTGAACTCAACGAAAATCCCAATTCACATGAAGTTCGTGAGCAAAAACATCGAATGGAGAAATGTGACATTGCGAGAATCGTTCGGTAATTGGATAACGACGAATTCAGAACGAAACGTCACAGGAAAGAAAATCGTCGGTAATTTATCGCTTCCAGGCTCTGTTTATGATACACTGCCGGTTCCAATCGTGTCTGCCGATGTTTGTGCAGTGGCAGTGCTCACTAGCGATATTTACATGACGAACATCACAGTGAACAACGCATTCGTAACTAATCTTACCGTTGACAATGTCTCTGGAGCTCTGGAGATGAACGAAGTATTCTCTGATTCCGCGGAAAAGTGGGAAGATGTTCCTTGGGATCTGAAGAGCCTCACTGGACAAGTGACGGTGAAGAACGCCTCGATTTCGGCGGCTGACGATATTGATTTCCCAAGTTTCCAGAAATCGATGGCAAAATGGGCTAAGCCTGGAATCCTCAGAGGTCCAGTTCGCGTTAAAGATTTAACGGTGAAGAATTTGATAACGGAGAAAGGCTTTACTTCTTCAGTTCCGCATGTAATCAGGAGATTCGAGGCTCTCAAAAATCTGGATATCGAGAGAATCAATGGAGTCAATATCCGAGAGTTTATGAATAACGTTGTGAAGATCGACCACATGATATCGTTAACCAACATCACGTTCTCTGGTGGTCTTCTCGTCGAAGATATCATTGCTTCGAAGACGAATATCCCTTTCATTACGAGTTTGATTCGGCATTTCGGCTCCAAAACGGTTATCGGAGGTTTGAAAACTGAGGACTTCATTCTTCCAGATCTTCTACCATTACCGCCGGCTGATGTACCAGTGGAGCTTATTATCAATGGAAATGTCAGCTTCGTGGATGAGCCGATGATCAGGAGAATCAATAAGATGGATTTGAAGAAATTGTCTGGAGACGTTTGGATGAAGGATGAAGCGGCGAATCTAACGGGAAGCTCCATATTCCTGAAGAATGCTACTTTCGAGGGTTCCATAAACGTGATGGGCTCATTGGACACACCGGAGTATGGTCCTTGGTCGGAATTGTCTTCGCGAATTTTTTCGAAATCTTTGGATCAAGAAATAAAAGAGAAAACCATCATTGAATGTCTTCGAGTACCAAAGATAATGGGATCTCAAAATTCGAGAATAATTTCGTCACCAACGACTGCACTTTATGAACTCGAACATTACACTCTGAAGAAAACTGGCAATCAGACGATATCTTCATCTCTGGAACTTGAAAAAGTTATCGTGAAGAATAAAATAAAAATCGATGGTTTGATAAATGATTTGAATTTGAATGAAGATGTTGTTAGGAGGGATTCTAAAAATAATGTTATTTCCGGTAAAATGATTGTTGACGTATTGACAGCGAGAAATCTCGATGGTTACGGATTCAATGAATTCGCCAAAAATACTCTGAAAACATCGAATCAACAAGATTTAGTCGTGATAAAAGGAAAGAAAACGTTCAGTAATCTGAGAATGAAGAAATTAAATCTAACTTCCACGATAAGAGGCAAGAAAATTGTAGCCTGCTTGTTGAAACACGCGGAGCAAGTGATATCAGGAAAGAAAATAATTCAAGGAAAATTGAAAGCACCAGAAATTTTGACAGAGGGTCTGATAAATGATGTGGATTTGACGAAACTCATCGTTTATCAGTTGAAAAAAAATTCGTCGCGTCAAGTAATTGAGACTCCGATCGTCCTCCAGAGTGGTCTAAAGGTCCTCGGTGATCTTAAAGTCGATAAGTCGATTCGCGGGGTTGATTTAACGAGCTTAGTAAACGCCTCGCGAAGTTCTCTAGTCGTTGATAAAATTCGTGATTTGAAAAGATACGAAAATTTATTGGAAATCGCTGAAAATATTCAATTTGTTGTTAATCATCAAGCTCGCTACTTCGATAAATTAGAATTAATCGAGAAGAATTCGACACCAATACTCGAAATTCCCCTGAATGAAACAGTGAAATTGAATTCTTCGGGAATTTGTGGAATCAAAGAATTCCGATTTTATTGCAATAATTATGAAATTATTGATTTCGGGGGAGTATTGAATGTGACAGAAATTTTGGAAATGAAAATCGTTTCTATCGAGCAGAAAGCTTTCATCGTTTGCATTACATCGGCTTCAAACGGAGGAGTTTTGATTTATTCTGTTGATGAAGAGGAAAAAGCCGTTTTGAAGGAAGCAGAGCTGCTAATTCCGAATGTTATCAAGGGATCAATTGCCGCGTACATGGAGTCCATTTGGATTGTTCTTGGAATCGAGGACTACACTGTAGTGCTGAGATACGAATCTTGGAATGAATTCCAGGAATTTGTAATTCCGGGAAGTAGTTCATTTGCATTGAGTTTACCGCCGAGTGATGAGCTGCTTTTATTCAGGAATGACGGAGTTTGGAGACTTGGGGGGGCTGCTGATCCCAAATTGTTGTTTAGAGCGGATTTGAAGGGAGAGATTGATGTTTATGTTCATGAGAGGGATTTGTATGTGCAGTTGAACGACTGCAATACGACGAATTTGTTGAAGGCGCGTTGGCTTGGTGATTGAGTAATATTTTTTTTTTGAAGAATAGTTCAGTATTCTTCTTTGAATTTGAGATTATTAATTTGTCTTCAGGACTTGCTTCAGTGATGACGGGGTGGAAGAAGATAGGTCGGAAAATTTGTTGAGGTAAATGTCTGTGAAGGTTTTAAAACTGCAATAGCATTTTTATCACCAGACAAATCTGTGACTGAGCCAGATATTCGAGATGGACCATACGTCCGTCTGTGGAATTGAATTGATTAGATAACATAAACAGAGATACAATTTATACCGGCCAGTTCGTATCGTACTTTCCGAAGGCAATCACGAAAAATACAGATAAAAACCGTCGTAAACACTCTGAATTTCTCTCCGGTCTTCATAAACATCTTGAATATCTGGCTCGGTCACGGATTTATCTGGCGACTAAAACTCTAGAAGTTTGGTTGTTTCTGCGATCTTAGAATGAACTGCTTAACCTTCTGAGAATGAGCCTTCTTTACTACTTAAGTACTGAATTTAGTTTCCGTCGAGTGAATGAGTGAAATGCTGATAAAGATTATTTATTATTCATTGTTTTTGTTGAATACACGATTTTTGTTACAATCTGTTTAATTTTCTTGAAAATTAATAAATTCATCGCTAAAATTTTCATTTGCTTTCCACAATACAATATTATTCTATGATTATCCATTATGGAACATCAGACATGAAAATCTCAAAAAATCACCAGTAAACTTCGAGGCCATGGCGACGACGATGTTTCCTTCGTATTGATGGTTTCAGTTCCACTGCAGCACCAGGCTCTTTCCAAATACTACATTTATCCTTAGGATTCATGGGACTCTCTTTCGGACAATTGAAAGCCTCTGCAAATGCCAATGAATTTGAGACTGCTCCGATGGCACGTAATTTTAGGGGACTGTGGCTATCAAGTTTAAACTTTTTACGTTCTCCATATTCTGGAGTTTTTACTGAGCACCATGCCTAAAAAAATAATTCTTCAAATGAACAGTTCAATCAAATTTTTTATCTGTAAGCTCTCATCAACTTACTCCCGCAAATGATAGAAAGAACATTTGTTCATCACTGAAATCTTCAAACCCAGGTAACTTCATTTCTCCATCTGGTGCTTCATTCTTTCGTCTTTTCATGTAAGCATTGTATACTGATTGTACCCCAGTTGTATCAGCGATATTTTCACCAGCAGTGAATTTTCCCATTGTTACTGTTCCGTTTCCAAAATCGGATTCTTCGGAAGTCTCGATGAATTCTTGTTCAGGATCCTCGAAGCGTCTTGCAATTTTCGGAGGAACAGTCTTTCCACCATAGTAATTATCAAATTGTTTGATGAAACATCTGGATCGTTGATAATACATTTTCATCATGTCATTCTCCCACAAATTTTCCATATTATGACCGCTGTATCTAATGCCTTGGGGAAGAAAAAAATGTTAGAATGGAGAAAAGTTGTATTTTTTTTGGGAATTCCTTGAAAGGATAATGATTTTTCTCAGAAAAGTTAGTGGGCTGCAAAAGAGTTCTTCATGAATTATCCTAAGCCCGACTGTTTCCAAGATGTATTTTTGAAGTTATCTACATTCAATTTCACAATTCATTCTTCTTTAGCAGTTCACTATTCTATTATTATTACTTTTATGGTGAAAAAAATCTTATTCTTCTATTAATTAACATACCCATAACATCGAAACCATGACCCATTTCGTGGCCAATGATTGATCCTGTGATTCCATAATTTACATAGCTAAAAAAGAAAAAACAACGAAACCAATGAGAAAGGTAAACAATGAATTTTTTTTTCTATCTAGATCATATTTTTATTTAATTTAAAACAAAATATTTTAATTACTCGGGAACTTGAATTCCGAAGAGGGGAATTTGAAATGCCGCCGCTGGAACAGCTGAAATATGAAAATTCACATGGAATCAACATTAGTGGATGAATCAATTTTTTCTGGCATTTAATTAGCGGTGAATATTTCAGTACTTAAGGAGGGTCGCGCGAGACTTAGTAGTCGGAATAGTCATTAAATTTTTTCGATTCCTTAATTCATAAAAATCAATTCCTAACAATACGTTGGATTTATAATGCAATAATTGAGGATTGATAAAAGAGTGACTAATTATTGAAATAGTTTCATCTACAACAAATTATTGTGTTCCATCATGATGTCCTAAAAGTATTCCGCTTCATCAACTCGATTTTTTATTGTTTGAAGTTGAATTACTATCATTATTATTTTTAATATCGAAAAAAATAGAAGAAAGTCACGTTGCATTTCATTCTACCATAAAGACTTAGGTATAAGAACTTCCAAAACCGTCAACGACAGAATTGATTTTCTAAAAACATAGATGATGGATTATTTGTTCATTTTTACAACAGTCCAATGAGACATTCTTTCTGGCGATTATAATTTTTTAAATTTTGAAGTTGGAAGATAATTTCAACTACAGATTCCCGCGAACCTCCTTGGGGGGTTACAGAAGGCAGGGAATTTTATTAAACTGAAAACTAATTATTTCTTTATAATTCCCAATTTTTCTAAAAAAGAAGAGCTGAGAACAGCTGCATTATGAAACGACACATAGCCTGCAATTCTTCTTCTCGAAAAAAAATTGATAATCATCAAAAAACAATTAATTTTAAGGTTGAGAAAATGCCCTGGGTTCCGTGACCCCGATATGCGGATATTTTTGTGGCTATTTCTACGGAGATATCGCCGAATAATTGGCTACTAAACAAAAACGATTGTCAAGCTGATAAGAAGAGGTGAAATACTAATGTTTTCATACTCAAAGTATTTCCATATGGACTGTACGCAGCATTGACTGTAATAGGATTTAGAATCCAACTGAAAGTATAGATGTGAAATTAGTAATACGGAATGAATGATGCTTCATGGACTGAATTTATCTTACTCATTGTCATCAGTCGTCATTTGTCCAGCGAATTCGCGAGCTGCTACTATCTTCTGATGCCTCGAAAAGCTCAAAACATTATCCAGATAGCTGTAGCCAATATTCAACTGTTGGATAATTTCCAAAAATTGAATTATTATAAGAAGCATGGAGTGAAATCACAATTTTTGTCTAGAATGTTTGCATTTAGAAAATCTCAGAGCTGAATTGATACAATAGTTTTTATGAGAACTCTTTTTGTAGAGTAGAATGAGACTCACAATGAAGCTTTCAATAAAAACTTGCGCATCCTCAACAGCTTTTAAGATATTAACAAAGAATTGACTTTAAACTCTAGTGAAATTCGCTATCGAATCACATACTCCTTTATAATGATTAATAACAGCTGTTCGATTCTTGTACCACTCTGGAAATCCAAGAAATGCTTGCATTCCATTCAATTTCGTCTTCGCAGCTTCCTTGGCCTCAGAGTTCAACCAAGTTGAACTATCAATTTGGCGCGCTAGTTCTGTTTTGATATTTTGCGTCATTTCCTCAGCCTAAAACAATAAAAATTTCTTGATTCCAATTGATCTTTAATTATTATTTGTTCAATTATCTTCTGTAGGAAATCATATTCACAGCTTTGGCAGTAGCCTCCTTGAAGAACTTCTCAACAAATGAAAATGCAACTGCATCTTCCATTTTCATTTCCTTTATGCACTCACGCCAACTGAATAAATTATGATAATTGATGATTGACATTGATCTATATTTACAAATTCATAATTTGTCATACAAACCGCGGTGGACGCTCTTGTATTCCATACTCTTGTTCGATCAGATCAAAAAGAATGTCCTTCATCTCATCAATAGTGAAACTCAATGCATGACTAACAAATTTCCAGTGAATGTAATTAACTGAAACACAATGGATGACAAATTATCATCTACGTAAGAAAAATTGCTGATGAGAGGCTACTAATTAATTTTTATCGGGTTGAATAATTACCAATTGTACGTATACTTGTTGATTGCAAAATTTTTGGCAGTCGGAGATAATAGTAAGAATTCATTATCGATATTGGGGAGCTTTCATTGTATTTGACATCAGCAAATTCGAAAAATGAGTTGATTATATTTCTCCAATCAATCTAAATTGAATGAATTAATTACAAATCACCCTTGGGTAAAACCATTCAAACGATTTTCTTTATCATCAGTTTTATGTCACTAAAAACATCTTACCTCGCTCTCCTCATTCCTCTTTGATTCCGAATCTGAATCATATCTGACTGTATTCTGCACATTCTCCCACCATAAAATGAGTGAATCAAGATCTTTAGGCGAATCCATATCTTCCATTTCATCCATGTTAATTATTCTCGTGTCATTATTCTCTTCGTGCTCTATTGCCTGGATAGTTACGAAAATTCACTTTTAGCATCCCCTTTTTTTTCTATTCTCAATAAAATTATTCTTGTCAAGTAAATTACCAAAAAGAGTTTCTTTTCGAATTGAATGAGCTCCTCGATGTCCGTCTCCAATTGTTTATCAGAAACGGCAGCTTTATTCTGTTCAATAAATAATCTTGCAACCCTGTCAATCAGCTTACGATACGATTCAACATCATTACCGGTATAATTCCTATATTTCAATGGCAATACATCAGCCAAAGGCACATCTGGAGTGTAGATCTGTTTAATTGGAGTCAATATAATTTCCATAATATCATAAAATTGAGGAAAGAAGTTTGAAAAAAATTACGTATAATTCTCCCCGCGCATATGGTGTTATGTCGTAAAATGTATAGTCACCGGATAAGCGCATGTAATGTTTTTCTATTTCTTGCCATGACTTACGCTCGTACCATTCTTCAGCGTCTACGACCATTGGCCATCCACCAGTTTGCATCAGTATTGATGCAATTGGATTGATTCCTCTCGTATTACGAGTTTCTGTAAGATGAAGTGGAGGACACACAAGACTAACCAATGTTAAAATCGTCCATACACGAAAAAAAAGATACCCGATTAGCGTAGTAAAAGAAACCTATTTTACGATTGCGGGAATAGCGAAATAACCTAATTCACGCTTTTCTGGAAACGTGATTTACGTTTCTCGAGAAACGCGATTTGCGATTCTTTCGAAACGAAATTTCCGTATCTTCGGAAACGTGATTTACGTATCTTTGGAAACGTCATTCACGTTTCTCCGGCAACCTGAATCAGGTATCTCTATAATTTTTTGATTAAAAAAAACATTTTCTCGGTCATTTTGGAAATAATAATTTGAATTATTTCTCCCAAGATAAGATACTCATCTTGGGAATCAATTACAACTACTGATTCATTGCCCGGTATTCTGTATTTGAAATGATGACCTAAGAAACAAGTGAAGGATTCTAAAAACACGAATCAGTATTTTAGAGATACCTGATTCATGTTTCCAGAGAAATGCGAATTAGGTTTCAAAACTACGCAATTCAGGTTTTTTTCAACGCAATTCCTGGAATCGTAAAATACGTTTCTTCTACTACGCGATTCAGCTATCTTTTTTTTCCGTGTATGCATAACAAAATTCAGGAGGAAATTCTAGCGTATATTAGAGAATGATTGTTTAAAATTTAACGGGCAATTACTGAAATATTTAACAAACTTCACTCAACTTGAAATTTCAAATAAGATTTGGAATTCGTCGCAAAATATAATTGATACTTGATCCTAATCTTTCACTCAATTGTCAGATTAATTGAAAATTCTCACGGTACTAACTTGAATCCATGCAGGAGCGATACCACTTCTTCGCCTGTCGAATAGGAAGAATATCCTTCGGTGATGGTTCCTTCTCCAACTCCTCTGAATAACAATTCTCCATTGAATTTTCAAAATAAAAAAAAAGAATTGATTATTCAATTACCTCTGAGACGATTAAAAACAGTTGATTGAAAGAGCATTATTCTATTCCATTCAGATTCATATTTTGGGATTGGTTCTTTAGCTTCCCAACCGCCGCAAGTAAATTCGTAAAAATCAACACAAGGATCAACGGATTTGTTCATAGATTCACTAAATACATGAGCCAATTGACGACAATGATGTGTATTACATGTCCTTGTTTCTTCACTTTCAGAACTTTCATCTTTACTTTTACTAGAATCTGATTCTTCAGAAGTTGAAAATAGCTGTGCTACATCATCTTGAACATTTTTAATTCGACTCCTCGTGTGTAGCGCCGAAGTCGATGATAATATTGTTAATGTTATCCTAAATACCAATGAGGAAATAATAATTCAACTGATTTTATAATCATCATTCTGAGTGAAACGGTATTCAGAAAAATCATAAGTAAATTGAACTTACAAAAATCTTTTCAAGTTCTTCATTTTTCGTGATGCAATGTTTTAAAAAAATTTCAACTTCTGCGTACACGTCAATAGGAAAACTAACTATTTATATGTTGTGATAGACCGGAAAGCCCTTGAATTCCTATCATTTGACATAGAAACAGTGTCGTAGCATCCGCAGTTTCTAATTACATTGTTCTCAGGGAGAATAAAAAACAGAGATATCGGATGATTTGAAAGACCGCATCCTCCGATTTGTCAGAACGTCATACTCAGAATAGGATTTTCACCCTCTTGTTTTTTTCCTCTATCCAGGATAGCTTTAGGAAAATATCTGTGACTAAAATTACGGAGGATTGCATCGCGGAAATTGAGACAAATAATTCTTCAGGGGCAGTTTCATGGGAGTTATCAGATTTTCAGGCCGAAAAATGTCGGTCATACAGAACCATTTTCGATCGTATTTCTTTTTGTATTTTTTATGCACTGCTTCATTAAAATTCGAAATATATATCTATATATATTTGAATACGGCGGAAATCTCCAATTTAGTATAAATTATTCAGAGTTGAGTTTAGCGAATTTTAATAAATGTTCTGGGAGGAAAAATCTTACAATTTCCGTAAAATTGCACCCAAAGAATTTTCTTAAACTTCGGCGCGAAATTCTTCATATGCCTTTTGACAAAGGTGCAGACGTAAAAAATCACATAACTTATTTGAGGAACCTGTTAAAAAACAGGTTACTAAAATACGTTGAGTATTAATTTCTTGATGATATTCATTATCTGTTTGAGTAACAAACAATGGAATCCAATCGATGAGTTATTGCCTGAAATAAAATGAATGAACTTAAATCAATAATGGCCTGGTAGCATCAAGATAATGAAATTTTATCCTGAATTCCAATATATACAAATTGGATTTCAATTATGAAGCAAATTTTGTCTTGAGAATAAATGGAATTCATACTGAAGAGTAAATGATAAAATCATGTTGCTGGTTAAAAATATTTGATAAGAGGATGAATCAAATACTGAAATAAGCCGTTGAATAATCAATTACGGAATGAGTCACTCATCCTAAGAGGCAAATAACCATTTATTTCCATAGATAAATTGAAGAAAGAACATTTCTCAGTCCAAATTTATCTGGAAAATTAATTTACCCTCAAGATTGAATGACTTTATCTACCCATCTAAGAATACTTTTTTTTACAAGAATATGGAATCATTCTCACAAGTAAGGCTTCAATATTTTACAGATAAAATTATTCCTTATAGAACATTTCCATACATGCAACTTGTTGTAAGCTGTTTTTATTGATATAAGAGGTGCAGATACTGATTAATATTATTATAACAATGATAACGTCAGAATTATATTTATTAATGATTTACTTGATGAGATTTATGGAAATTCCATGCGATAAAGTCTAAGCTAATTGATTCGTGACGTTATTTGATATTTTCTCACATGGAGTGTGATAAGAACGAGGAACTACATAAAAGGAGATTGGAGTATTCAGGTGAACACAGAAAGTTCCAGTCACGACATGGGTAATCTGAGAATATTCTTCATTCTGGCAGTTGTTTTAGCTGTGATAGGGTTCATTCAAGGTATGTTTAATACTCTCTTTCAAACGAATTTTTTAAGATTCGATGAAATATGAAGAAATTCAAAAATTGTGAAAATAATGATGAAATTTGAAATTCCATTTTGGACGGAAATCGATGACTTTGTAATAGCGATTTGTTGGTGAATAGATCGGAAGAGCACAC